>JAMKCH010032752.1:0-16476 GCA_023653785.1 Ophioderma brevispina
TATCTGTTCAAATGTCAACAACTTATGTTTAACTAATTCTTTCACCGTTTTCACTCAACCAGAAAAGTGGCACAAACTCGATTTTTGTGTTCCGCAGTAAACTGGAGATATCTCTCGATTGAAACAAGCAAATGAGATGAAACAAAAAATGCTGGAAAGCCTGGTCTTTTTCTCTTTCATATGATGTACAAAACGACTTACTTATGTTGAGATATAATATTGAAAAAAAATCGGTTTTTGATTGTACCATTTTTTTTGAGACAGGCTGTATATGAAACGTCTACCGGAATTGGGTATGAACATGGTATGAACAACATTCAATAATAATATGCACATCTCATTTAATCATCTTCTAGAGTTTTAAAACAATTCAGAAGTGCCGGGTTTTTGTAATATCTAGGCAAACCAGTCAAAAATACTTTAGTTCGGTACGAAGATATCGCAGCCTTCTTCATCATCTTCAGCCATTGTCAGTCCACTGCTGGACGAAAGCCTCAGCATGTTTCTGCCATGTTGTTCGGTCTTTTGCTGCTCCCTGCCAGTGCGCTGTACCCCAATAATTGTCAATGTCATCCCGCCATCTCACACGTTGCCTGCCTCTACTCCTTCCATCCATAGGCTTCCAAGATGTTAGTAGGGAAGTCCATTTATATAATTATTATCTACTCTCCTGTTGATGCGTCCTGCCCACCTCCACTTATTAAGCTTGATGGTATCCAGAATGTCTTGGGCTTGTGTTTGTTCCCTTAACCAAGCATTTGATTTTTCTGTCTTTCAAGTTATAGGTGATTCCAAGCATATTCAGCGCATTGAGACTTAATTGTGTAATGCGCTATATAAGGATGGTTATTATTATTATTTCCTTCCATGTTGTGTTGAGCTGCTGCTATCATCTTCTCCAATTTATTTGTCAATGCCCAGGTCTCTGCTCCATAAGGCATTGTTGGCAAATGCATTGACCGAATACCTTCCTTTTTAGACTCACTGGCATTTCTCCTCTCATGATATTATTCAGTTTCCCATATTGGCACCAACCCAATCTAATTCTCCTCCTTATCTCCTGTTCTTGACTCCTTTCCTTCAAGCTAATTCTCTGCCCCAAATAGATGTATTCGTCTACTTCGTCAATTTTGTTCCCGTCTACAGTAACAGGTCTTTGGGCTACCAGTGAATTTGTCATAACTTTCGTTTTCTTTATGTTCATTTTCAGTCCATAACGTCTGCTGGCATCTGCAAGTTCCTTGAGCAACCTCAAACAGTTCGATCACTGACTTTGCATAGAAATTGTACAAAACCAATCGACACTTCCGAATTATTTTTTAAAAAAATATTAGAAATAAAGCACTCTATTTAGAAACGCCATTCACAGTGGTATCATGGCATGGCCATTTAGGCTGTCACTATAGAACATCAGAATCTGCATTTCGCTTTAAAAATATTATACCTCCCCCCCATTTTATCCCTGGGTAGAGAGGAGCGTATTAGAGTCATACCTATAGCTCAATTTCTCTGCGGTGAAATTAATATCCCGATGCCAAAATTAATTTCACCACGCCAAAATTAATTTCAACGTGACGAAATTCTCAACCAATAAAAATAGTGGATTGCACACTGTGACCAATAGAAAGACACGCTCAAAGTTTGAAAATAAGTTTTCAAATGACTAATGAGGGAGGTAATGTGCCTTGCCAAAGTGCACAGCACGTTGACCACAGCTGAACTCGAACCTACAACCTCTAGATCATGAGTCGGCGGTCGGCTTTAAAATGCTGAGAACAGCCAAAAGTGCTAATTTATGGTTGTAAAGGGTAACACACACACAAACAATGCTTCCATTGTGGTAATGTCTCAAACTATTCATATTGGCGAACGGATACAATAAAGAATAATTTTGACTGCCACATATGCATGTTCTGTTACGGAGGTAGATTATAAAAAAGACCACAAAGCACTCAATGCACATTAGGATTACATTGTAGCCTTCTGACGTATTTGGTCACATAACATGATAATTCAACAACAACATATAGCAGATGGTGAAACTATTTCTTATTTCAATTGTCTTATCTAGGTGAACAATTTGCCTCACTTTTTTTTTTATCAAAGTGTGAGCAAAGTTATTTACCCAAGGTATTTATGTATACATTTGGGTCGAGGAGTATAAAACAACAAAAACTTACCAGCAGGATCGCAAATTTTCTTTTTACGACAGCATCGGCCGGACGAGTTCCTGAAGATCAAATAAAAATAGTAATGCGTTAATGAATTAGACACAAGGTCTGTTCTCATAATAATTATCATTAAAATAACATCCTGAAATGAATGATATTTTATATCAGTATATCACGATGTGCCTTGTTACTTAGTGCTTTTGCCGATTGACACATGATTGAAGTTATCATAATTTATTCGGCAAATGAGGGCGCTCTTCCATGATATACCTTCATGCAAAATCTTTTTTTTTTTTTACATTTCTTTCCTTTGTATTGTTGGCCAATTATAGACCATCTTCATCATCTTTTGTTGCTATTAACGATTTCTTGTTCTGCCAAATTATCGTTATGGCCCATATTATTAAAATTCCCATAGGTAAAGCCCAATGTAACAAAACGTCAGAGACGAACTTCAAGTTACCAGGCGCACACAGACAAGTTAACGCAGGTGCACACTTGTGTAAAATTTAAATTAGACACCATAGACTCAGGGCGTGGACCAAATAACCAACTTGTATACAAATTCTGTAGTCCCATCGAGGGGCTAAGGGAAACCCAAGTGTAAATTCATACTAAATTATGACAATCACATAACTGTTTGTTCCCGCACATAAACTGGCACATTTCCTTAAAAATAAATAAAAATGTCAACTCATTTCTTTTTTCCCCAATTCAGAGACTTCAATGGATATGTATAGACTTCAGCAACCATGAGCTAAAGATATTACATGGGCCCTGTATGTGGGGGCATTGTATAGCCCGTGTTACCACCTCCACGATTCGGTGAGTGACCATACCCCGCCTCTTTCACAATAACTAAGCAGTGTACATTATAATATAGGTCGTTGACAACTAAATTTTTTCCTTCTGAAAACGCGGTAAATTGAATAGAACTGAAGTTCAGCAATAGTTACGGATTTGGTTTCTGCACAAAGTTGTTAGGCGGGTCAAAGCTTGCCACAACATCTCTCATGATGTTTTGTTCTGTTTTCTCCTTTTCGCATAAATTTATGAAAAACATGGCCAAAGTTAATTGACAACGCACTATAGAAGCCAATTATTTTATTTATTTTTTTGTTTGGGAATGAGGTTAAGTATTTTGTCCTGAAAAAATACTCAGTCTAAATGGAGAGCGGTAACAGCTGAAATCTATTCGCTGCTCGACAATATAACAATGGTACTTCAATCCCAGGGAATCTGGAAGTGTTTGTTACACTACATCTACACCCGCATACCGGGCCTGTGATTGAATATCTTTAACTCCATGGATTTGCTGAGTCTATGTTGCATCCACTAGTCACTGATATTGGGGAAATTAATTGAACTGACATTTTATTCGTGTTCAAGAAACTGTGCCAGTTTTATTTGTGGAGGACAGAGATTTATATATTTTTAATAATTTTATTATGAATTTACACTTGTTTGTCTCCCTAGCCCCCCGTGGAACAAAAAACAAACACAGCATAGAAGGACCATGTCCCACAGCCTACAAATTAGCAAAAAAGACACCGTCTTGACGGAATAAGCAAATACATAAGAAATGGAGTTCTCTACAGTAACCTCAGTCATCACAGCGTTTCAAACAACTGTACTGACGGAACCTTTACCGGAAGTAACGCCACTGTCTAATTTCTTCTTGGCGCCTCCTGTACGTATGAAAGCCTATATCATACCTTTACCCCTCATAGACACAGCGCATGATGCCATGTATGAAAGTGAATAGTATTACTTGCCAAGAAACTAACTTAAAGACACTATCCGTGATTTGCTAAATCTGCAAATCGAAAAAAATAATCAAAAACAGATTTTTATCAGTGTAAACAAGTACAGGTATCAACATACTCTGCAACTGATAAGACCAAGAAGCGACTCTCATAAGGACAGAATCGAGATTTTAGTCTTACGTCCGAACGGATCACTTACTAGAACCCACCTGTAATTGATGGAGAATCGTATCTTGGAACACTGCCGTTTTCCTTCCTTATTCTGTAAATTCTACAGCTGGACAAGGTAAACTTATTAGAATTCTCCAGACTTCTCCTTCACTTTGAATCTATTCCTGCAAATTTCAAATATTTTTCAAATCACTACTAGGGTTTTAAAAGATACACTGGCAATTTGAAAATAGTGCGCCCCTCAAGATTGTTCAAATCGAGTATTTTTGCATGTTGTAAGGCTTTTATATACAAAACCCTCACCCGAAATGATTAAGACCAATCAGCTCCTTCTGGGTAAACAGAACGATTTTTAAATTTATTCGTGTCGCCGGCGACGCTAATTCAGCAAACGACGAACGGCGTTAAACACAAGAACACGGATGTTTCCCACGCTATGTGGCACCTGTTTGAATCGGTTCTATAACCTTTGTGGGTTTGTGTATCCGTGAGTACGAGTCAAAAATAGTCATGTAATACAACCATTTGTTGAGTAAGTTTTATGGAAACTTAAAGTTTTGGTCGCTACAATTACCTTGATGTCTTTATCCTCATATCATGTCCCTATCTGTTTGGGGTATGTTATTTATTTATGTGTAAAATATATCTCTTTTCTTCTCCCAACGGCCTAACTATCATTTGAGAGCAAATTGAAGAATTTTTTTCATATTTGTGAAAATGTGCAGTGCCCTTTAATTGGATACAAATACATATCCGTTTTGATCAAACTGTATACAAAGATACTTTCTTTCCCCTACATAGAAAAAATGTTTTACACCATTTCTCTCCAAGCAAAACCTTATGTTAAGATGTTATTAATAACAAAGTGAGGATAATGATAATGGCGAAATAAAATGATAAGAATGATGATACCTTTTTACAAGTGGCCTGAAGTCATCCACTCGTAGCCGCTTACTTTAGATATGCCAAATTGGCCTGTTAATTTGTCTCCAATCGAGTTGACACAGAATTAGAATGGGTCCAAGTTTAACACAATTTGCACTGTGATGGGTCAACGTTGACCTGATTTTCCGTGGGTTTTTCGAATCCGAATCAATTTGATTAGGAGGAATTCATGCAGATACACCTTAAAATCTAAAACAATAACAAAAATCTTAATTATTTAAGAAAATGTTAAAATCTTTGATTTTACAGGACAAATTCCATGATGGTACACAATTGTCTGCCATGAACAAAGTTAGACAATTGTCTGCCGTAATGAAATTTTACTTGAAGACGCTTTTCAATTTTATATTATTGTTTTCGATTTTAAGGTGATCCTGAAAATGTATTTGTCTAGTAAGTTTTGGTATTCGTGCGTCATGGTTTCGGCTATGAGATTAGTTGCAAAGTTCCAAAGTAAAACAGACAATCATTTCAAGCTTTTAACTTATCGATGTTTTGGCTTGTTTTATATGATATAACTCTCACAGAAATACACAGGTTGACCTTTCGCAAACTCTGATAACTAAGAGTTGTGTGTGACACTCCAAAGGTCGTCAACTTTGTCATCAAGCTTTTATCGTATAAAAGATTATAATTTGGAGATCCAAACTTATTGTGTTGTCTGAAGTAATGTCAACAAACTTATTTTTAAGTTTTACCCCCCCCCCCAAAAAAATCAATGGAAAACATTGTTTTATTGTAAACCGAAAACCATAAAACCAATTCTATGCCAAATTAGTAGCCATTGTTATTTCTTGTTTCTTCTGGTTCACTCGGGGGGGGGGGAAAAAAAAAAAAAAAAAAAACACTTGTATTCAAAGGTGGATATGATGCGTGAACAAGAAAACGCGTAAAAGGGTCTCTTTTTTCCAACAGAAGATGTACGCGCGTACATTGATTAGGGTGGACGTGTAATACTCAAATTAAGCAAATATCAAAAATGTTGTAAAGCAAAGCAAGATTATAAAGGTATATTAACGACACAATACATTGCTTACTTGTTTTGGGTAGCAAAACTGAAAAATACTTCTTTAGTGTAGCAAAAACAGACAAAAATAATTGTTTAGGGTATATTTTTAGTCGGTGGAAATACTTGTATTCAGAGGTGGATATGATGCGTGAACAAGAAAACGCGTAAAAAGGGTCTCTTTTTTCCAACATAAGATGTACGCGCGTACATTGATTAGGGTGTACGTGTAATACTCAAATTAAGCAAATATCAAAAATGTTGTAAAGCAAAGCAGAGTCCATGTTCACGCATCATATCCACCTTTGAATACAAGTGGCCCCCGGGGGTTCACTAAAATGTAGTATTTTCAAAATATCTAGAAACGAATTTACATCCGTTAAATGTCAACTAAAATATACCAAGGCATTCCCTAAGAGAGTAACTTTAAATTTATTTAACAATTTCTCAGTGTACACACCAGGAGATTGATGTTAATACAACGTCATACGTTGTATAATGGTTGTGAATTGTTTGTATGTGCAAATTATTTTAACGTCAATGGTTATATTTTGTTGGATTACTATTGTAATAACATAAGACTAACATATTGGTGGCTTGGTCATAAAATATGTTGTTACAACATTAAACCAACCAAAATATATACATTGACGTTAAAATAATTTGCATATACAACCGAATCACAACCATTACACAACGTATGACGTTGTATTAACATCATTTTCCTGATGTGCACACTGGGAAATTGTTAAATAAAAAGTTCCTCTCTTAGGGAAACCAACCAAAATATATTCATTGACGTTAAAATAATTATATACAAACAATTCGCAACAATGAATTACACAACGTAAGACGTTGTATTACATTTTTCCTGATGTGCCCACTGGGTTATCGTGAATAATAACTTCAAACTCAATTACTTTCGCTCGGTTTTTAGGTTTTTTTCTTTTTGTCATTTTATTCCCCTGGCAGGCTTTAGCCAGAAAGAACGGCTTTTGTCTTCGGGTTGCGCGGTGCCTTAAAAAGTTGCGTTACTGGCCAGATCTCTAATCAAATAGGTTAACACTATACTACATCCTGGCTGTGGTAGATACAGACCTTGGTCATATCTGTGAAACTGTATTATCTGTTTTCACTTTCAGTCCCTAAAATGATATGTGAAATTTTGTAACTTCATTCACCACTTTTCAAAACAGTCATTTCACCACTTCACTCAAAACCTCGATCAAAAGAATATGGCACGTATCAAATCATGGCGGTTTTTTCCCCGCCATGTCGAGTTTCACGCGCTTTCGTTATCCGAGTTTTCCTCGCCATAATGTCGAGTGTGCGCGTTATATTGGTCGAGTTTAAAGCGCTATCTGTCCAGTTTGCCCTCATACAAAATCGAGTTTTTGCTCTCTAGATGGTGATTTGACATACTCATGTCTAGTTTTCCCTCTCATTCCCAGAAAAAAATCATGACGAGATTCTTCCAAATCTCGACATGATTTTTTTTCGCAACATGAGAAAACTCGACATGATTTTTTTTCTTGACAGAGGAAAACTGGACATGATGATCAAACTCACCAGATCGAGAGCAAACTCGATGTATAGAGGGCCAACCTGACAATAGCGCTGTAAACTCGACATATACCTCTGCACACTCGCCATTTAGAGCAAACCCGAGTTTGTGCTCATGTTGAGAAAAAAATCATGTCGAGTGTTTTGGCTCATTTGAGAAAAAATCATGTCGATTTTGCTCATGTTGAGAAAAAATCATGTCCAGGTTGCACATGTTTGAAAAAAATTCATGTCCAGTTTTTTAAACTCGGCATGATTTATTCTGACATGATTAGAAACTCGGCCATAGAGTTCAAACGGGATAGCAGCGCTTTCAACTCGACATATAGCGGGGTAAAACTCATATACAGCGCAGAACTCGACCATGGCGAGGGAAACCTCGCCATGATTTTGAAACTGGAAGCGTGCCATAAAAGAATCACTAGCGCAAGACTCAGTGATTCAGCCTTTGAACCTGAATGGCTTTGACACACTAAAGGTACATATCACTGCCAGGGGCGGCTTGAACGTCGCTTTTCGGTGCACCGAATGTTAATTGGGAAATAATAATTGCAATGTGTGTTATCTTCGCTATTGTGGCCTTGGTATACCGATAGGTGTTTTTTAAATTGCTATGCCTTATAGGTGCACTTCTCAATTCTCGAGGCAGATCCCTACCCAAACCAATACCCCGAGCTTGGCCTAAACTCATCCCAGAAATCCCGCTCAGTTTCTCGATTATTTCTCATTACACGACTACATATAATTATATGTATATCAATCTATCATTAATTTGTTGATCGATTGACTTATCAACTGACAGAATGAAGTATTTATAGAATATCAATTGGTTACCGATGTGCTCTTTGATGGATGGGCTGATCAGTGACGTAACAAGAACTATTGGTGTAAGGACTGTCTGGAGTGGTTGCTTGTTTGGGGGATTGATTAGTTGATTGTTTCGAGTGACTAACAATATACACTGTTAATGAGGAAAGCTAACTTCAGTGTTGCCACCACGTTGGGAAACCGCTTCTACTAAACCCGCCCACTAGGGCTACTTTGAACTCAAAAAAGCTACAAAAGTGCCATTTTTCGGCGGTTTCCGCAGGTAGCGGCGATTTTTTTTTTGTCACTAGAAACCAATGGTTAAGGTCAAATAAAAAAATATGGGCTACAGTTGCCTCACGTGCCGCGCCAACCGAAATTCTATATTTTGGCACACTGGCTAACTTCCTTCTGAGGGTTTTATCTTGTCATCTCGTTGGAAAATTGTGGCTTTTCTTCGCCGTGCAAGATCGTATGTTCCACTGTCTCGAATTGTCCTCGTATGCTTCGTCCTTTTACAGCTGCGGGGTTGGGCAATTAGCCTTGCCATGCATGTCTGTAATTTGTTACATATGGCCCGGGCTTTGGCGATGGAAAATGCTACCGCCAAGACCGTTGGGTGTTAGATAAGTCACTTGTCATCAGAACCTGATCCACTAGATTTAGGTGTCGCGACTCCGCGATGTTGTTTCTGGAACTGTGTGTCATCGTAAACTTCTCATTGTCGCCATTTCCGTGAAAATCTACCAGTACCGTATGGTACAATCGGTTCATGTCGATCCTGCTGTTCCCTTCTGATCTCATAGTTGTAATATCACGTGGCTTTCTTTTGCGCAGAGGTCGCAGCAGAAGTTTCGACTGTCAGAAGTTTCGCCGTGTCCCTTGCGGAGAATTCGTTTCCCGTGGGCCTTTCCCCAAAGCGTCAGGAACATCGTACTTCCCTAGTTGTGGACTGCCTCGTAGGGTTTTCCGGCTAATCCTGGAAGGGGTTGTCCAGTTGCTTTCAAGTATTTCCGTCGTCATTTTGTCCAATCACATTCACGTACAGTATAATTCACACAGGTGATACCTTATTTTAACAATATCTTGGCATCTACATCGGCATTGTCTATTACAGAGACTATACATCATAAACATTGAATAATAATATTAATCATCACAAATGGTGTAAGTCGCTACTCGAGGCGGTTCATCACTGCCATGAATCTGTAAATCCGCGTTTAAGAACGTCCCGTGTTTTAAGTCGATCATATCGCTTTAAACGTAAGTCCTCCATATTTATACAAATAGCTTATTTTGAATGGTACGGACTCCTTCTGAGAGCAAAATGCAGATCCTCTCAAGTTCACGAGGACGTCCATGCTTTCTCGACTGACGCCCATTTTTATATTGCGACGAATCTGCATATATAGGTGGATTTTGTACTTTACCCTACAGTTATATATAGGCCTATATTATACACATCAACCTTACGGATAACACAAATGTTATCATGGTGTTATCAAACACAGGGTGGTGTAAATTTACTAAGCGAATACGATTAATTATGATTGTGTATACATCCATCTCTACGTGCAGTAGAAGTAATAGGTGCATGTTTCCAAGTGCCATTTGAAGATTTTTACATATCCGGTGCAAAGTGCATAGGCGTGTAGCTTGAACAAATGAACGTTATACTTAATTGATTTATTTCTCGTCAGCTTGTCTCATCCCCATTTTGACATTTCTCCCGATCTCCTTCCACTTTTCTCTTAATTCCTTCGGCTGTATGCATCTCCCCGTCTCCCTGTCCATGTAAAAGATGGATTATTTTTTACGCCAAGGGGAATGGAGGATTCGAGATGGGTATGAACAAAATGTACGCGAGAGGGGGACATGCACATTTTCGTCGAGTGGGGGAATGAACTTTTAAATGGAGATATCTCATAAAATCTTAGGAATGCGAATTTTCTTTAAGCTAAGCGGGAACGCTTTTTTTTTCGCCGAAAAAGTTGAATTCCTCCACTCGTGTAAATAAGGACCACTCCCTGTAACCATATAACTGAGAGTTCCCGGCGAGAGAGTCTCCTAGCTACCATCAGTGATTTGCCAGATCAGAAAATCGGAAAAATCATCAAAAATCGGGTTTTGCATGTCAGTAACAAGTATAGGTGTCCTAACATGTACCCTGCAAATGATAAGACCGAAAGCAACATAATAAAAAAGACAAAATCGGATATTTTAGTCTTTACTGCCCTTACGGACACTTACTACAACACGTAATTGAATGTAAATTCACATCTTTCAACGCTGATGTTTTCTTTTTTTGTCATTTTTCATTTGATAAAAAATAAGTCAATGCGAATTCTACAGACTTATCCTTCACTTTTAGACTACTTCTGCAAATTTCGAATATTTTTACACTTTTGGAAGGATGGTGCCTTTAAGCGTGTGTTCGTATGCGTGTTCCATGGAAAACGCTTTTCAATACGGAATAAATCCTAATCTCGTCGTAACATCATGCAAGCGTTTTCCAGGGAAAACGAATTCGTCCATGATGTAATATAATGGAGTAGGTCTAAACTGTGGCCTTGTAGACGAGGCTACAGCGTATAGTGCTGAAATAATTGATGCGCGTAGTTATGTAAATAATAGGACACTCGGTCGCTATAGACCAGTTAACATTAATGTTTTGTAAACATGTTAGGGCCTGGTATCTTGAAATAGGTCGGCCAGACTGTTACACACTGGGCAATTGTATCTGTATAGAGTTTTAATACTATGGGCCATAACGATTCGCAGGAATGCATTCGCAGGCAACAAAAGAAGTGACGTAGGATGTTAACTGGTCTATAGGACACTATTTTAGAGCAGGAGCAGAATATCATAAGGTCCTTATTTATGGAGTTCGTTCATGCCCGACTACATCTAAGGTTTGACACCTTTAGTAGTTAGTATGGACCCTCTACATCAATGCAAGGTAGTTAGTGGTGTCAAATTGTGGTGTCACTTTTTCAATAGGGGCCAATTTAAGTTTACACAGGGGTCAAACTTTTAAATTACTCCAATCATGTTGAAATGTATGCCATGTTGTCCGTCTAGTCACAAGGATTCCAAAAATGTATAGCTTGTACCATCTATGACCATTGGTTTTAGAGTTATTGGGTAAAAATGGCTAAAAGTGTAAAAAAGGTCAAACTCAATTTATACAGGGGTCAACATTGAAAGTTACTGATTATATTTTAAATGCTTGCAAATTATTGCCTGAGGAATGAGGACTCCCAAAAAGTATAGTTTTGATTATGTTTAATGTTTACTTACCGAGATAAAGGTCAAAGAAGGTCAATGCCAATTGGATTATGTTGCCCCATGACCTATTTTGTCACATAGCATGATAACTAAATGCACTGCAGATGCTACAAACTATTCCTTATTTTGACAAATTAAGCTAGATGAACAATTTGTTTAATTTTTTACCAAAATTGGAGCAACTTCTGATTTTGACCCCTGTACAAATGGAAATTTACCTTTTTTGCACTTTTAGCCATTTTACCCAATAACTCTGAAACCAATGGTCATAGATGGTACAAACTATACATTTTTGGAATCCTTATGACTAGACGGACAATATGGCATACATTTCAACATGATTTGAGTAATTTAAAAGTTTGACCCCTGTGTAAACTTAAATTTCCCCCTATTGAAAAAGTGATACCACAATTTGACACCACTAACTACCTTGCATTGATGTAGATGGTCCATACTAACTACCAAAGGTGTCAAAGCTGAGATGTAGTGGGACATGAACGATGATGTTTGACCCAAGTCCTTGCTCCCGCTCTATTTCATGACAGTTGCGCTATGTAAAATCGGCGGGTAACACTATAACACATTTGCACGAATGCATGTTGCGATATGGGCAAAATATTACTAAAACAAGTTAAAACATATATTAGTTACAATGATTAACGCTTTAAAGGTGCATTTGTTATTCTAGCACCTTCAATTTTGTTCACGGTAAGCTCAACTTTAGCTATAAGATGGGGACGAGTCTATGGATCACGAAATGCCCCTTTAAGATGTTAATTCTGGATTATATTATCGCTTCAAAGCGTATAAATAATCGTTATCATAAAACCCCGTTTTAATATTAACGAGTTAACTTATGCAATATAAAGGCAGATCGATGAAAATTAATAATTGATAAAAATCACACAAATTAAAAATTAAATAAATAGATATTAAGTAATTAAAAATAGATGCCATTGATTTTATACTATTTTTATGTGATTGTTCGTTTTGTTTTTGTGTTTTTTCATTTGTGTTTTTTTTTAACTTATAGCCATTTATTTAATTAGGAATTTGTAAAATGTTTTATCGTCGATTTTATCGACCCGATTTTAAAGTGGCCATATGGTAAAATGTTTTGTGTGCTTGTTTGTTTTGTGTGTGCGCATGTGTGTGCCTTTTAGGCGTATATTTTCATTTAACGTCAGTTTCTGTGGGCAAAAAGAAACCACCCCACAGTCATCAATTCCATAACCATAAACAAGTCCAAAGTCCCGTATTATCAGTTGTGGTATAGAGGTGAAGTAGTACGCTACCTAAATATCATAGATATTTATTCAAATGTCAACCTTCCGTGTTTTAAGTGTACAAGGTGTCACACAAAAAAGGTATACTTTCCTGGTCTGTATGGAAATATTAACAAACACTATTTGTTCAAAATTATGGTTCCTCACTATACGATTCATCACAGCAGTGCGCAGATAGTGCTGAGTTATGCAATTCTCATTCACCAATGCAATGTTCACACATATGGTTCAAAATAACATTATATATATTAATGGTAATATGCCTGAACCTTGCACAGTGTGTAAACTGGAAACAGCCCAAATTATCTCACTTTAACTAATCATAAGTGGCGTTATAAACGCACTGCTCTCTCAGATGGTGTATTGAGTCCATCCCACAATGCACCATTTTTGGGACATTTCACCTCAATAATGTCATGTGATCCCGGCATGTGATCCAACAAAATCTCATTCTTAACACATAAAACCCTGACTTTTACACCCATTTCTGCCCAAAAAACATTAAACTTGATGATTTTGTTAATTATAATTATAAAATGTTTTGGGTTCCTTAAACTGCTTTACACTGGTAATTACTGATACGTGTTAATTTTGTTTTGTTTTGTTTTTACTCCGCCCACCGTGTGTAACTGTTGAAATTATGGAAATTGAAGGCAGAATGCTCTATATGCACTCACGTGTTCGAAAAATCGTAACAAGAAGTAAATATTGGTGAATTGGAACTCCTTCAAAGTTGCCTCGAACGTTGAATGGATATTTTACATTTAATTATACCTATATTCCATTTACAAATTCTGAAAATACGCGTGCTTTTAGGATTGTAATGACATCTTATTTGTTGAATTCGTTGAGTAGTTCGTGTGAATTTTGTTAAGTGCCATTGGCTAATGGGCAGTAATGGGACTGTTAGTCATTGATAGTGTGGAGTATTAATTGAAAATGGGCGATTGATGGCGCTAAGCATTACATTTGAAGTCTTTTAATGTCATTTAGACCCCCATGCCATATTTAGGAAGGTTGTATATATCTTGCATTCATCAGCTCACCGTCATTTTCCTAGAATCCGTGACCATTTTGTTGAGACCTTTCTCAATAGATTTGACATACACCTCCCATACATGTAAGTGGCGCGAATGTTTTTATAGTCCATTTTCAAAACGGTCGCCGACGCCATATTGAAAGTCATAAAAAGTCATGACTATTTCTTGATCCGGATGGCCATAATAATAAATCAGGTGCCATTTCTCACTAATTTGGGCATCGCGGTATGATGGAATGATATTTCTTATGTTTCCGGACCATCTTGACCTCTAAATTCAAGATGGCTGCCGACGACATATATTGAATATGTTTAAAAGCGAGATCTCTTGAACCAGATGAGCCATAACAACAAATGAAGTGTGTGTTCACATTAAAGGTGCGTGTTCCGATCGTCTTTGGGACCCCCCTGATTTAACCAGATATCAGATTCATATCAGATGAAAGGCTGTATTTTTCTCATTGTCGTCCTGAAATTTGAGCCCTCAAGTCCATTTCATTCACAAGATATAAACAAAAAAACACGCCGTTTTAGTGGTTAACCATCAATATTAGCACAGTATTGAATAGGGCTTTGCAACATGCATTATTGTGTCTACCATCAAAACCGCAAGTTTGTTTCCCACGGTACTTGATGGTGTGTATGTGCAAGTGCCAGGCTCTCATATCAAGTAGAGAACACAATACACATAAATCGGAATAAGCACCTTTAATTCTGACATTGCATAGGTATATCTTATAGAAAGTTATTTCTTCTCGGGGAACAATCGAAATTCAAAGTGGCTGCCTACAACATCTTGAAAAATATAAAAGAGTGATATATCTGGAAACAGAAGGGCCATAACAGCAAATGAAGTGTCATTTTACAGTTTTACAGTAAATCTGACATTGTCAATCTTTTAAGATGGTATATCTGTTGCACTTCGTTAAGACCTCAGAATCCAAAATGCCGGTTTCCAGCTATCTTTAAAATGGCAAATTGCAATTATCTGGCACACCAGGAGCTAAATGAACAAAAATAAATATCCTTTACTATAGTTTTTGGCGAACGACGTTAATTGAAAAAAGAATTTTGACATTTTAGGGGTCACGAGTGTCAAAATGTATTTCCTATGCATATGAATTCCAAAATACCTTGTAAGCAATTCATCTTGTCAACTATCTTGATAGTAGCTGGGATTCGCCAGGTCTCTTTGCCTAGTGAAAATAAATAGTTTGGTCTCGAACCGCTGCATGTTGCAAACAGAGAAGTCTCACGGACTTTCACCGTGAAACTTTAAAAGTACATGTTTAAGCACATTTTGAAATTCGGTTTAACTATGAACATTTCTATTGCTGGACTAAACAACTTCTCTTCATAGTTAAACCAATGTTGAATAAACAGCACTGTGTTTTAACGGTTAACTTAAAGGACTCATTTACATTTGGTGATAAAAAAAAAATAAAAAAAAAAACAGTGAATTTAAAATAAAGACCAAAATCATGGGAAGTCTATGACTTCTTCATACTATGATACAGCATTTTGTGTGTAAAATTGTTTTTCTTCTTCCTAGTCTTAGTCAATCAATTGAGAGCAAATTGAAGGTATTTTTTTTAAAATGAGCATGTCTCTTTAAATACTTTAAAGGCAAGAGTTCCATATGTACCCCTCTTCAAAGTTTTACATGTAACAAATTCTTCTTTATTTTTGGCCTTAGGGTTAGGGTATTCATTAGTGTAAGGCCATAAATATAAAAGAATTTGTTTCCAGTACAATTTTAAAGAGGGGGTACATATGGAACTCTTTCCACTTTAAAGACAGAGTCAGTGGATAGGAC
Organism: Ophioderma brevispina; assembly: GCA_023653785.1. Taxonomy (NCBI): domain Eukaryota; kingdom Metazoa; phylum Echinodermata; class Ophiuroidea; order Amphilepidida; family Ophiodermatidae; genus Ophioderma; species Ophioderma brevispina. The sequence goes on from JAMKCH010032752.1 coordinate 15,859, forward strand.
GTGCCCTTATATAGAGGACAAAAATGGAAACTGTTTTTTATGGTTGTAGATAAATGAAAACAACAAACATAAGCAAAAAAAAATATACCAATGGGCCGAAATTTCTGAGTTATTCCGTGAAGGGTTTCCGAATTCATAAGTGTGTCAGAAAAAGTGTGTCAGATGGGTCAGGTTAGGGTAACTCCCGTAGGCCTAATTCCGAGTCAACTATAGAATCCGAAAATCCGATAGTTGTAGCTGTGTTTACAAGCCTAATTTACACTAAAAAATGACACTTAAATGGGTGTCCAATTTGGGTCTTCAGATGAGCATGTAAAGGTGTCAAATTTAAAAGTTTTGGGTGTCAAAATGACACCTGACACCTTTAGGGTGTCAGATGACACATATAGGTTGTCAGGTGACACGTTTAGGGTGTCAGAATGACACCGTTAGGTGTCAAGCCAGAATGACACCTTTGGGGAAAATGAGACCCCATTCTGGCTTGACACCTAAAGGTTTTCCAAAGGTGTCATTTCTGGCTTGACACTCTAAAGGTATCATTCTGATACCCTAAAGGTGTCATCAAGTGCCATCTGACACCCTAAGGGTGTCATCTGACACCCTAAAGGTGTCATCTGA
>JAMKCH010032753.1:0-16882 GCA_023653785.1 Ophioderma brevispina
TCATCTCTGCTATCTCCAGTCAGCCAAGATTCGGTGATGGCAAAGATATCCAACTGATTGCTGATGACGAAGTCACACAATGCAGCTGATTTGTTTTTGCCTTGATAGACCTGGCATTCCAGGTAGCAAAGCGTACTTCATTTTGGTTAAGATTATTAACTATTTGTACCTTAATTAAGTTACTTTTATTTATTGCGTTACCCTGATTCGACACTGTTGATTTTCTGATGCAAGTCCTCGTAGCAATCCTACGTTTTTTGTGCTTGCCACCACGGCTTCCACGGAAATGAAAAGCAACCATGGTAGCAAATTGATGGTATACAACAAAGAATAAAATATTACAAGAATTTCGCAAGCAATTTAGTGATATTATATACTATGGATGCACAACAGATGTGCAGTGTGCTGCAGTTCGTGATCAGCGCACACAAATGACTAAATTGAAATTTAAAAACAAATTTGCATTTCCTGGTTCCTTCCTTTAACCACTAAAACGGCGGTTTTTGTTTATATCTTGGGAATGAAATGGATTTTAGGGCTCAAATTTTAGGACGACAATGAGAAAAATACAGCCTTTCATCTGATATCAAAATCGATACTACTTCCGGGTAAATCAGGGGGTCCTAAAGACGATCGGAACACGCACCTTTAATTTTCAGGCTATCTTTTAAATTCGCCTTAGTTTTCACTTTCAAAGTTTTTCTCTACATGTAGTCAAATATTTCAACCACATCTAATTTTTATGAATTCATTGTTTATAAGTCATTATGGACTGACACGTGGAAATCTCTCGACGTGCCTATGTTCACGTAAGTGTGGCAGCATTTTTAAACCAGATAATGTCACAATAGTCTACTTAGGGTAAAACAATAAACTTGCACTACAATTTCAAAGTATAGATAAAACAACTTTCTTATGCAATAAGACAAATATACAAGGTGGTAAAAAAAGTTCTCCCATTTTAAAACTAATCGTTTACCCATTTCATGAAATGTGTACCATACCCATTCATCAATTAAAACTTTTTGTTCCAATACTTACCCGACATGTTTCGCACGAAGTAAACTTCTAAAGAAAATGACTGTCAAATGTGGACCACTTTATGTACTTTCAATTTGTGTTCAATCATACTTACGAACAATGCAGCTGCCGTGGAAAAGCAGGTGCTGTACATGAGATAATTATGTAATGGGCCATATTTTTGGTCGAAATATGACCGTTTCTTTTCCAGGACGACTGGATTTTAGCTACTGAAACAAATCTGGAAACTTTTTTTTTTTTTTTTTTTTAACAAAAAACCGCCGTTTTAGTGGTTAACCACTTTATTAGCACAGTATTGAATAGGGCTTTGCAACATGCATTATTGCGTCTACCATTAAAACCGCAAGTTTGTTTCCCACGGTACTTGATGGGGTTTATGTGCAAGTGCCAGGCTCTCCTATCAAGTAGAAAACACAATACACATAAATCGGAACAACCACCTTTAAAACATTTTGTTCCAATACTTACCCGACATGTTTCGCACGAAGTAAACTTCTCAAGAAAATGACTGTTAAATGTGGACCACTTTATGTACTTTCAATTTGTGTTCAATCATACTTACGAACAATGCAGCTGCCGTGGAAAAGAGGGTGCTGTACATGAGATAATTATGTAATGGGCCATATTTTTGGTCGAAATATGACCGTTTCTTTTCCAGGAAGACTGGATTTTAGCTACTGAAACAAATCTGGAAACTTTTTTTTATCAGAAGACGATTTTCTTGCCGGTAAATGGCCTTACAAGATTTGTACATGAAGTCAATATGAGATTTTGATGTTTTGACCAAATATAAACTCCTCAAAAAAAGTTTGGAAATTTTTTTCAGACATGTATTTCTTATTTAATTGAAAATTTTATTACACTCTTTTGCATATCAGTGCAAAGCTCAGGTATTCCTCTGTACAATGACACCAAAATCATACGAATTGATTTCTTCACGGTTGAGTGACACTCATTTGAATACTGGTAGGTCTGAAAAAGAAAGTGCCAAATTTCACTACCTCAGTTTAAGAGTTATACAGGGTTACACAGCTTAAGATGATTAGGTTTGCTTTAAACGCGGGTCTTTGAATAGGAAAATGTCAAAGAGTGTTCATTCAGTATCTCATCATGCCACGAGTATCAGATGTACAGAAGGCTCGTGCCATGGAGAAAATTGAAGCTGGCATATCCCAGAATCAAGTTGTAGCCAATGTTGGGGTAAGCCCTAGTGCTGTATCAAAATGTAAAAAAACAATCCATGCAAACTGGTAATGGGAAGGTGAGACCCAGAAGCGGTTGTTCCGGGCGACAACACCCCATAAATACAGGTTTATTACTCTCTGCTCTTCGGAATTGGAGATTGTCTTCCAGAAATTTACAGGCACGGTTTGTGGGGCAGTATTGACGCAAGTCCAATCTGAGAGCATGGTAACTTGCTAAGAAGCCAGCAATGACAGCCCTTCACCATCAGGCCCGGTTAAGGTGGTGTCGGCAACACCGGTAGTGGAATTTAAACATGGTGACAGAAATTCTTTTTTTCAGATGAATGCAGAATTTGTCTTCAGAAGTTGGATGGTAGAGTTAAAGTTGGAGGAGACGGGGTGAAGTTTCCCTATCTGTTGCATTGGAAGAGCGAGACCTTTTGGTGGAGGCAGCCCTGATAACTGGGAAGACATGACTTGTCGTTATTGAAGGCAACAATGCTGTCGTTTTCGGGGACAATATTCTAAGGCCGTTGCCATCTCTTAAGTCCTCAATCTGGGACGATATGCAGTACTCCGAGACGATAATGCCCATCCGTATCGTGCTAGGATCGTCAATGAGTAACTTGAGAATGAAAGGGTTAAAAAAACTTCAGTAGCCTGCCATCAGCAAACTTATCAAATTGGGCACATTCCGTTTAACCTAATCCTCTTAATCGATTTCAGGTACTGAAATTTGGCACTTTCTCTTTCAGACCTACCAGTATTCAAAGGAATGTCACTAAACCATGAAGTAATCAATTCTTATCATTTTGGTGTCATTGTACAGAGGAATAACTGAGCTTTTCACTGATATGCAATAAAGTGTAATAAAATATCCAATTAAATAAGAAATATATGTCTGAATAAAATTTCCAAACTTTTTTTGAGGAGTTTATATCAAATTATGCGTAATGACCTACTCTTTCATAATATATAAAAAACTAAATTTTGCCCAAAATGTCAGTTACGACTTTGTTGCTCTCACATGATGATATGTCTTCTAAGTTTGGACCATGGATGACACGTGTGACGTTTTTTTTTTTTTTTTTTTTTGTTGGATGGTAGAGTTAAAGTTGGAGGAGACGGGGTGAAGTTTCCCTATCTGTTGCATTGGAAGAGCGAGACCTTTTGGTGGAGGCAGCCCTGATAACTGGGAAGACATGACTTGTCGTTATTGAAGGCAACAATGCTGTCGTTTTCGGGGACAATATTCTAAGGCCGTTGCCATCTCTTAAGTCCTCAATCTGGGACGATATGCAGTACTCCGAGACGATAATGCCCATCCGTATCGTGCTAGGATCGTCAATGAGTAACTTGAGAATGAAAGGGTTAAAAAAACTTCAGTAGCCTGCCATCAGCAAACTTATCAAATTGGGCACATTCCGTTTAACCTAATCCTCTTAATTTAAGCAACCCTAAATCGATTTCAGGTACTGAAATTTGGCACTTTCTCTTTCAGACCTACCAGTATTCAAAGGAATGTCACTCAACCATGAAGTAATGAATTCTTATCATTTTGGTGTCATTGTACAGAGGAATAACTGAGCTTTTCATTGATTGATATGCAATAAAGTGTAATAAAATATCCAATTAAATAAGAAATATATGTCTGAACAAAATTTCCAAACTTTTTTTGAGGAGTTTATAGTAACAGCGAACTCGTGATTTTGCCAGAAATTCTCCCAATGTTCTTTACAAATATAACCTTGGGTTAACTCTTGAAATAAGTTAATCAGGACTGGTAGTATAGTATGATTTTGAAAATTATGCTTTTCAAATTTACTCACATTTTATTCTCTAAGTCACGTGTACGAAAGAACTTTGCACTCTGCGGATGAGAAAAAATACACATCTCGCGGGAGTAAAGCGGCAGGATCGGCGCATTACTGAAGAAGTTCTTCGATCGGAGAACGAAACGTCTAAAATGTGAGTAAATTTCTGGACTTGAAAAGCATAATTTTCAAAATCACCTTGTGTTAACATTTTGAACCACTCTATATTTGTGTATGCTGTTTCCAAGAAAACATTTGATCAAAGATAATACCAATAAAAGTGGAAGATCGGCAAGCATGCACACACTCAAATTCGTTTTCATTAACATGATTAATGTACACACTGAGATGGTCAGCAATGGCAATCTCTGGGGCAGAACCGCAGAGCATGGTTGAAGTGATCTGACAAGTTTCAATATGCTACCCTCAGTATCTATACTATCTATACTGAACGCAACCTAAGACTTTGAAACTGATCTAACGGGGTAAAATGAGACAAAAACAAGCCCAGATGATTACCGTACAGGGTGACGCAATAAAAACTTAACCCAAATTGAAAGTTATATTTTTCCACTTTCTGTATTTTGATATCTGTGGATTTTATCATACAGAATGGTAGAGCATCTTACCTAAATTTTTTGTTCATTTTGGTTGAGTGGTTCTCAAGATATGGTCCACCAAACAATAAGTCAGCAAAACAGACTTGTCCACGGTGCATCATTTTTCTTAGGCATGGGAATCCCCAATGCCCAAATCGAGCAGATCGTGTCCTAACCCCCCTGCCCTGACACAAGACAGAAAACTGGTATTTAGCACAACTGCATGCTATGATTTCAGATTTGAAAAGCCCGGTTGAAAAACAATGTATGTGTACTTACCATTCCATCATGAAATACCCATGGACAAGTCTGCAGTCCTAATCTTTTATGAAGCCTTTCTGATGATATAACTAAACCTTTGAGTGAAGTCAATTTTGTTGTAATATGGCGAAAGGTTAAGCATTCTCAGAGTATTTTATACCATTGGAATTCGAAGTTACACAGATTGTACAGAAGACTACACTTCTACACTGCTAGACTGTTGCTCATAAAATTGGAATACTTTTTTCACACCCAATCTTAAAACGTATTTCTATTTGAACGCCTCAGTAATAATATTAGAGTAGGTGAATGATTACATAATGGGTCCCCACTACCCAGGTGAGGTGAATCCATGCATTTTGAATTACGTAACAATGTCATTTGTTGGGAGCTATAAAATGTCAGACGTCTGTTGTTTGTTCCTTTTCCCTGCTCCAAACCGGTGTGCAAGGAACTCATTTTTTTCAGAGTTGGAAAACTGACACAGCTAGGTTCCCTAGGCTATGCCTCCTCCAACGGCATTGTCAATACGCCGAAGAGTACTTGCACTCCGACGGGAAGGGTACAAATAAGCCAGAGTCGCTGATTTCCTCGGGATATCGCAGAGTACGGTCTGTAAAATCCTCAGACATCATCGAGAGGTGGACCATTTGAGGCCACGAATTCTTCAGGACGACCACGATTGACTACCAGACGAGATGATCGCCGACTGCTTAATCTGTGCCGTAGAGCCCAGAAAATGCCAACGAGCCATCTTAGTCATTTGTGGAGAAGACACTATGGAATCAACATTTCCCTCCAAACTGTAAATCGGAGATTGCTTTAACATTACTGAGCAAGACGAATGACCAAATGTCCACATCTAACCGTTCACCACAGAGTTGATCGATTTCGCTGGGCTAGGGAGCATAGAAGATTACAGCTCAGGCACTGGTGAAATGTTGTGTTTATTGGCGAGAGCCGCTACATCCTTGACCATCAAGATGGAAGACAAAAGATTCGTCGTTTACGTGGTGAAAACCTCCGAGATGACTGTATTCAGGAATCGGCTCAATAGAGTGACGGCTCAGTGATGGTATGGGCCGGTATTCATTATGGAGGAAAAACATTACTGATGAAAACATGAACGTCGTCGTGTACCTGGATATTCTGCACTGGAAAACCACTGTTTGCCACATGCAAGAAGGGTTTATGTAAACAATTTTAGGCTACAAGACGACAATGTCATGCCGCACAGGGCCGCTGTTGTGAGACAATTTGAGGCAGAGGGGGTGGAGCAGATACCATGGCCTGCTTGCTCCCCTGATTTGAACCCTATCGAGCATGCTGGGGTGCCTTAGGCCGAGCCATCAAGTACGGGGACAATCTGTCTCAAACACTACAGGAGTTAGCTCAGCCTCTGACCGATGAGTGGGACGCTCTGCCCATTGACATCATAAACAACATTGTGGAACATTTCGATGCATGAAATCACCCAAAAATGTATATGTAAAAATGACTGATGTGAAAGACTTGTAACAAAATCCTTAAATCTGCTGTTCAAATACCCCTTTTCCTTCAGGCTAAGGACACAGTTCGTAAAGGGTTAATTGTGAGTAGTGTTATAGGTGCCATTAGAGGGGGGTTGGGGTAAATTTTCAGGAGCAGGATGAGAAAGTGACATTTTGACCTTGTGGAAGTCGCTTTAGTGACAGGAAATCACGTCTTTTGGAGCGAAATCCTGCTCTCTGATTGGTTAGTTTCAGGTGCAATTTGTTCTGAAATCGGACCTTGGTGTGTAGCCATGCCATAAAGAAAACTTGCTCCTTAAATGGGCATGATTTGGGGTGAGCTTTTCAGGAGCATATACCATGAATTGCAAACATGACACGTTTGGAACTGAGGATACAGAGACTCGTCATATTATCAGTTGATATTTGCATTACCTACTTTATTAATATCAATACGGTACACTATATTTATTATACATGTAGACATTATTGACGTTGTGTTATTTGACACAATTTCTTTTGTTCCAAATGAAACATGTTCCAATAAGTTATGACTGACCATTGAACATGAAAGTCTTGAAGGTCATTGAAGGCTGATTAACATTTTCTGTACTGTTACAGGTGGCCTAACTGAAACGGTCCCAACAAGTCCTCACTGACCAGCATGAAAACATGAAGGTCATTGACAAACGGTTGATTTCACATTTTTTAATAACCTTTCCAAGACCTAGTTGTCCACAAGTCCTCCCCCCTTCATCCCATAATATATTCTGTGTGGCCATGAATCAAGGAAAAATTGTTCATTTGGTACAATATACCAGTAATTAAACCATTTTCCCACTATAATAATAATAAAGTTATAATTACCATTTATTGGTTATGGCAACTGTAAGGTTGCACATTTTTTCATGGAAAATGAAATAAAATGCCCATCTCAATTTCTTTTCTGAATATCAGGGATCAAGGGACATACACTACGATACATTGACTCAAAGCAATAATGGCATTATGTGACAAGTAAACCACATGGTGGTTCACGGACCAAAGCTCTTCAATTCCCCTTGTTTAGTTGGAACTGCGAAGGCGCACACTCTTTCAATACAATTTACAAATGAAGAGCGCCGCTAATTAACTCGCATACTGAATGGTGACGTCCATATTTTGTCGCGATATAAATGTGACTAGTGAGATGTACATCTGTGTCGATATTACTTAGGTCATTCCTGAACCCACAGTGGGTCGTCATGCAAGGTGACATTTAATTAAATAAGGTGACAATGTAAATATGCATGGCTGTTTTCCGGCAGTGGCCAGTTTAAATGGGAAATTCATGGGGGTATTGATTGCTGTTATATTGCGGGCTCAAGCATGTTTGCTTGACCCGTACAATTACACACATATTTACCAACGTATTTACCGGAATTAGGTTGTGTGTATACTTAGGTCTTCAACCCGAATGTACTACACATGCGCGAATTGCCATCGGTGATTAGCGTCGGTGACGTTGTCACTAGATTCTACTATACAGGCTTCAAAAGAGAGAGGTGTTTTGTTTGCGGCCAGAGGCCTTTTGTACTGTCCCTGCAGTTTGAATAGATGTCCGGGCGTTATAGACTAATTAATCCCCGCCCAGTTTAGGGTATAACGTTTCACTAGAAGTCTCAAGTACGCAAATGAGGTAAAGTGCTTTGATTCCCGTCATACACTGTATGATGTTTTGCAGTAACGCGGGACAGAATCAATGGCAACTCTTTTGGTATACTTGGGACTTTCTATATGAAACGGCTACCCAGTTTGATGAGCTGGCTCGTTCGCGATAAAAATAAACTTTGATGTTCTCTTGTGAGTTCAATATTTTTTGACTGTATATTTCCCATTTTTGAAAAAAGAAACTAATGTGAACAAAACTCACGTGGATATGTTGCTTGGTAAGCTGTGACCTAACATTTTTTGTGCAGACCCAAGGATCAAAACTTATTGCAAAGGACCTCATTTCTATTCAATTTACCACCCGGTATTAGAAAAATACAAAAGAATGGGGTCTAGCGACCTATTCTAACAACACGTTAAATTGAAAAGAAATGGGGTTACGCCGCAAGTTACTGTAAGTTAAGTTTTGTTTCTGCACAAAGATGTTAGGTCACAGTCTGCCACAACTTTCTTCATGATTTTTGTTCTCTTTGTTTCCTTTTCGGAAAAAATGATGCCATATATGGGCAAAGTTAATTGAACGCACAGTTAGAAGCCTAAGGTTTATTTATCGTGAAAGAGGACGAGTATCATGTCATTTGCGTCATGAAAAAAAATAACCGCAATCTTAATCTGTGGATGGAGGCACCTGAAAAATCCTTTTATCATGTAATTACAGAGCTATTGTTTTTATTACCCATACAGTTAAAAGTCATATTTTTTTTTGTGTAGTGCTTTATTCCTCTGCATACCGATCGGATTTACCATGTTTACTGGATATCAACAGTGCTATAGACCAGTTACCAAGCCTACGTCACTTCTTTTGTTGCCCATGCGAATCCATTCCTGCGATCGTTATGGCCCATAGTATTAAAACTCAACAGATACAATTGCCCAGTGAGCTCCAGTGGGTAACAGTCGGCCGACCTATTTCAAGATAATAGGCCCTAACATGTTTACAAAACATTGCTTGTTAACTGCTATTTTTGCTCGAGTCACATTATTCTGCATGATGTAAATCAACTGGTCACTGATATTTAGGAAAAGAAATTGTGATGAACATTTTATTCATTTTTCAATCAAATGTGCAACATTTTGCACTTGAACATCCCCCAGAGTATGTAGGTATATTAGACAATATAACTGCGCAGAAATCGTTACTACTTCCCCGATATGCGTAACAATGTCCTTATCGCAAGTCATCTTTATCTTTTGATCCCATGGAGTATGTTCCTTGACTGTTTAAAAGGACAAATCCACCATTTGATCCAAATCATTCTGGTCTCGACTAGAAAGGTGACTTGTCCTGCAGAAATTCCATTACGTTTTCATTACACATTGCTGTAATATGCTGTCTGTCAAGTTGATATAACACCGAACTCCAAGGAACGTTGCTGATTTTGTTTGATGATGGCTCAAAACGAATCAATCCATCACCAATTGTCAGTACTGTAATCTACCTTTGAATCTTGCACTCACCTTGAGACGTCAGGTCGTACTAACCAAACAAAACGACAGGCCTCTTGTTTTGCGATATCGTTTGGCAAAGTTTTTCAAGACAAGACAACCTGAGCGCTCACCGCAATCGCACTGTGGAGTGACGGTAATGTCATGAACATTAAGCAACAGAGCTGAATGTGACAAATGTCATAAAACTTTTAAGCGGAGCTATCACTTGAAACGACATCAACGCGAACAACATGGAGAAAGAGCTGAGTCATTCCAATGTGATAAATGTGATCGTATTTTTCATCGAGCCGATCATTTGAAAAATCATTTCAAGATTCACGAGAAACGCCCAAGACCTACCGAAGGTAAGTTTATCTTTTAATTTTGTATATCAGCTTGTGATAAATATTAAACAATATACTATTAATCTATCAAATTGTGTTGTCATACTGTTACTTACATGTTACATTCTCGCTCTTCTCTCTATAGTGAGCATTATATAAAAAAAAAACACTGTCGTGAGTGATTGACACGATCAACAACCTCGTCCCCATTTTACTCCATCCAAAATGGAGATTTTGGTATCGGAAGAAAGATCATATTTTTCTCATTACCCGAGCGAAATTTTAGGCGCAGGAAATGTTTCCTTTTGATTTTATCATGTTTATGAACAATAAAACGTCTCCAAATGTGGTTTACCACATTTATTAACACTCACTGTCCTATGGACCAATTTACTATACATCAAAACAGCTGGACGGATTTAACTCAAAATTTGTAATCGGATGTTTTGGTGATATGCTTCCATGCATGTGAGATAGAAAACAGCATATGAAAATCGGACCATGATCGAGTCACCCACTTTTAAGTTTCATTTCTTATGTTTTGTGGTAGGAGTAACACGTATATACTTTTGGAGATGAATTGAGGAAGTCCGGTAGAAAAATTATGCAGTTTAAGCTGAGAAGAAATTCGGCAGATAATATGTTCTAATCATATATTGAATATACGCACACCTCGTTACTGGATTTTACAATAATAATGAGTATGATGAGATATAAATGGGCCATCTTGTTAATAATGCTCAAAACCAGATACAAAATGTAAGGGAAATCCACTCACGACTGGTTGACAGGTCACTTACACTGTTAAAAAAGTGGTTTAACTGTGATTAAACGATCTCTTAATTTTCTACTATCTTAACATTGATAACATTCTAACTTCCGAAGTTATATTTGACAGTTCTCTAGCCAGTTAGTCAATATATAGTTAACATTCGTGTTTTAATAGCTTTTAATCGTCAATCGTAATTATCTTCTTCTGCACTTTCCTCTTTAACATCTTCATCTTCACTATCTTGAACAACCCTTCAAATTTGGACTGGTGTTTGGGTATGACTCTACTCAGGGCTTTAGTCACATCCATGCCGTTGCCTATTTTCTCCTCCAGTTCGCATACTATCTCTTCGTGAGTAACGTTGTCCTTTATATTCAAATAATTATACAAAAAGTCTTTATGGTTGTCGAAGAACGTTTTCTTGACTGCCCATAGGGTCTTCATATTGGCTTTTTCTTTGGCTTGGTTTTCACTCATGCCCTCGTTGATGTACTTCTGATATTTTCCACTCCACATCTCTTCAGTGGCTTCTTTAGCATCTCCCAACCAGTCTTGATAAGTGGCATTGTCTTCTAGACTAGTTCGGAACTTGGTTCTTCGTCATCATCGGATGATGACTCTTCATAATCAGAAGACTCCTCTTCATCGTCGTCGGATTGAGATTCTGAGACATCTTCCTCGGAACTGTCCTCTTCATTTTCTGAGGTCTCTGTTTCCAAATCTTCTATTTCGGTATATTCTTCTTTACGCTTTTTAAATGTGGGTTCATAATATTCAGTTTTGTGGTCATCTTCACTGACTGTTTCATCCACAGCAGATTCTTTTTCATGATGTACAACTTCTTCGTGTCTCCGTAAATTATACCGCTTGGTAAATTTTCTGCCACACTCATGACAAATAAATGGTTTCATGACGGAGAGAGAATTCATTATGTTAACTCGTTGACGGCTTATACTAAAATGACAATAATGGGGCAAAACGGCTAATTATATAGGACTAGTTAGTGTTGACAGTTTGTTCATTTTTTGCTCATTTTTAAATTGCTCATATGCTCATTTATTTTGCTCTTTTTGCTCATTTAAGATTGCTAATTTTCCTCATTTGTTGCTCTTTTTGCTCATTTTTTGCTCTTTTCCTCACTTAACATTGCTCTTTTTGCTCATTTCGTGCTCTTTTGCTCACTTAACATTGCTCATTTGCTCATTTTTTTTTGCTCTTTTTGCTCATTTCTTGCTCTTTTCCTCACTTAAGATTGCTCTTTTTGCTCATTTCGTGCTCTTTTGCTGACTTAACATTGCTCATTTCTTGCTCTTTTTGCTCATTTTCATATTGCTCATTTGTTTGCTCTTTTGCTCGTTTCTTGCTCTTTTGCTCACTTAACATTGCTCTTTTTGCTCATTTCGTGCTCCTTTGCTCACTTAACAATGCTCATTTGCTCAATTTGTGCTCTTTTGCTCACTTAGTAATATTGTTTAATTTTTGTCAATTATTTTGTGCACTTTTGCTTACTTCAGAATTCCCTCCTCCTTGTCCATTTAATTTTCTTTTTATTCCAATACGTTTTGTATGATTCAAATTGGTTTTACTCATACATTGCCTGTACATATTACATGGCTCATTTACTATCTCTTCATGTTGTACTAATCATTACTCATCCTAACTTTAACTTACTCTGCCTCTTTTTGCAATTACCTCTTCCATAGGAATCCCTGACGAACTTGAGGAGATTTTAACAACACCGCTTTTACTTAACTAAACGCAGAACCAACAAGCAGAACGATGTTTGCAACAGCCAGCAGAAGCAACGAACTCCCACAAGACATGTTTTGATTCATTTTATAGAAGACGTGGACTGCCGTATTTGTACACCCGCAAACACTGAAGAATATCAAGACTCCACGAAATATTGGAAATAATAGACCTTAACAATTTAGGCTAGTATCTTTCAGACGTGGAATATCTGCGCAATATATGTGTATTTTGTATTTGAAAGACCTAAACGGGCTTTTAAAGTCCATGCGCACTTTGGATTGTGGTTGCGAAACAATGAGTTGTTGAACGTAGATATCATTATGCATCCGGTAATACTAGGGTTTTGCCTGCCCCATTTCGGATCACAATAGATCCTGATCTTGTCTCATTTTTGCATTCGTTCTGCAAACAGGATGCTTTAAGAGTGTCTAAATTGAAGAACCCAATTCCAATGGGGTTTTAGACCCTGATAACAATTTCACCTATTGTATTTATGGATTCCCTGATCATGCATAGTACCAGGTACGCACAAGTGTAGAATGTACCCTAATATTTCGAACCAATCGTGCGATAATATCTCTCACTAACAACCCCAAATAACATGGGAAGAGCATACAACAACCCTCCCTGACAATTTAATGTTTTTTTCTTTGTACTGGCATTGCATCAAGGGTATGCTTACGCGTACGACAAGTCTTGAAAGAAAATCCAAGGACTTTACTACAGTAACTTCGCCCAAACAGCGATTTTAGAGATTCAATGGGGTAAAAGTTTACAGAATTAAGCTTGTTAATGTCAAAGTCAACATTTATTGTCCGACGTACTTCTGGTAGATGGATTTGGCCGACAGACGAAGAGGAAAGAGAAGACAGAAATTAACAGCAGAAGGGGAGGAAGACGAACTGGGGGAGAGATGCAAACAAATCTGCTTTAGTAGCACAATTGGTTCGACGAAGTCTTGATAATTATTGATTCAACAATGTATTTAAACAAATTCGAAAATCACTTCAGCTTCATATCCCGACTATAATAGTCTGTCCCGTCCTTTCTTGTAAGACCTTGTGTAACAATTGTGGAAAATATCTGGGGACACAGTTCCAGACCAAAAACGACAAATTGTCGAAGCTAAAGGGACTACACACTCTTTATGCCCGGATGATACTACAACACACCACCTACGATTTTCGACAGGCTAGCCTATTAGGGTTCACATTCCAGAAGAAGCCAGGTACTTCTCCCCTACGAGCTGTATAGCGACTCGAATGTTTTCTTTTGACATTCTAGGTGCTACCAAAACATCGGAGAAGTTAAGTTGGGATGCCAAACACGTTCCTATATTAGCGTCCCTCTATTTGTATCAATGTAAACCCAACTTTCCGTCAGACACCAAAGTTGTCATTATCCAGGGTGAACCACAGTCTTGGTTGATAAATGGGTTCACCTCATTTCCTGCATATTAGCCAGAGGCAGTACAGTTCTCCAACAAAGGTATCGTCATATTATTATCGAATGCAGAGACGAGGATAAAGCATTGACACCATAAAAAAGAACTCCGAAGGGGTATTATGTTGGAAAGAAAGAGAGGAAAGAGAAAAATATTTTATCATATCACAAAAAGGGATTAATTACAACAAAAAACAATCGCAGAGCTTCCATTATTGGTTTCAACAGTGAAAAATGACCTCAACGGCATCAAACCTAATTCTACAAGTTATCTTACAAGCCACTGACACGCAATCAAGTTTATCGTAATAGAAATAGTGATCATATGTGCATCAAAACGAACCACCTACGTTCACTCGAATTTTCGTCATTCTTTCTTTGCACCGGGGTTGTCATTATGACAAATTTTTAAAGGAAATATTTCATTTTTTGTAAATAATATTTGCAAAAAGGCTTTTTTTCCCTTGAGTGGTTTGATTCTGATTGACAAATTAGATGAATTAACTCTCCCATCCTTCACAACGCGTTTTGTAGTACTCCGCTCAAAGACGAAACATCATCATAGGAAGAATCCCATTATTGAAACAGATATTGGAGATCGCACCATGCGTCCCATGAGAGATTTTTCCTTGAATGGTAACAATCAACAGCATATGTGGAACCCTTTCGTTGAAGCACTAGGTAAAGAATGGACCATTTTATAAAAGTAAGAGGTATAGATACAATTCAAAGACGGCATCTCAGTCTGGTCTAAACGATTATGTTCTCTTCAAAATGAGTTTCAGATGCTGAATTTTAGCTTTGTCGATGAAAAAGAACAACGATTTACACGATACAGTTAAAAGAAACTATGAGTGGCCCATCCATTGTCTTACTGAAAAACCAAGATACGAGACGGTAAAACCTGTGAAAAGGTGTGCGCTACGACGACCATGCGTTATACTTGGGCTATCATGCAAAACAGGCCGACTGAACATCCATTAGAATAATACCGAGAACTGATTTCAAACGAGAGCAATCTATTTGGGGTATCCGTGGTTGCGCAAGAATGGCTTAGGTTGGAAGCTCATAACAGAGGTATTAATCATCCAACCCAACGAAAACAAGCGTGGAGAAGAGTGTGGGAAGCCCCCGTAGACTTCCGTTGATGGATTTCACCTGATCGGAAACCAACTTGAAGCTCGCTTCGAATTACGTTCTGGTGCACGGCCATGGCTGTGAGCTAACAAACGGGACAACTTAACAATGATAAGATAAAGAAATCTATGAGGACTGTACGAGGAAACTCAGGAGAAAAATTGACATCGAAGAGTCTGGGGTATGAATACGTGGGAATGTGGGAGTGTGAGTTTTTCGTCCTCTTCAGAAACTCAAGAGCTGCAACAATTTCTTCGTACCATACGACCACCTCTTTACCATAAAACACTCTGGAACTCAAAGATGAAATTATACGGCAATTCTTCAAGACAATAATATACTATAGTGTGATATCGCAGTCCCTGAACACCTGCAACCCTCAACTTTGAAGAAATGACGCCCATCTTCAACAATACCGGATATCTCCCCTTGGCGATATTGGACAGTTTATGAGAGATTTTGCCACAGAACACACGATGTAATGACTGACCCCTCGACGGAAGTCTCATTGGAGCATGTTTGGTGATAGGTAAGTTCTCCTTTCTACACCTCTAACTGAATGGTACCCTTCTCCAGGGACTTCATGACCGACGCGTCTACCTGTCGTGGCTATATGCCAAGGCATTTTTTTAAAGAATTTGGTGAGGCAATCTCGGATGCAAGGAGGGGCTGGGGTGATATTGGCCCCGTCCAAAGCCCCTAATTGCCGATACAATGAAACTCATTGGCATTCCTCGTACGGGAAAACTTTAACGAACAAATATCGACATATGAACGTACTCGATACTAAAAGAAGCAACTAAAAACCCGGTGAATGAACCCCTCTTTCGAGATATAGAGGAAATAACAGGTGACTGCCACGAAGTATTCATGCAAGAAAGTCATTAAGAAGATCTACCAATACAGATCGGATTTTTCGTGTACCAGTATGCGAAACAGTTATGCTTTCATTTTAGTTTGACTTCTTGCCAAGTATCTTGAGCGATTCCACTACCATACGTGGGAAATAGATACCGAGTCAGCCTATGATCGTCCATCTCAGCTGAAACCCTAGATGAACTAAGTGAAAACAGAACTAAGGGAAGAATACCAACGTGATACCCAGAACTGGTTTCTCTACGTTCTGACCACCCAAGAAACGCGTCGCGTTATGACAAACGATGAGCCCCGGGTCTTTTTTATAGTCATTGGGAAGGAAGGAATTTTGCATTGTGCATCAAGACTTACTCCTGTTTTGGGTCTAAAGATAATCTTAGTTTTTTCAAGGTGGTGATCAAAACAACAACCATATAAACAAATAAACCCTAACTGAAAGTCCCTGGAAAGAAAGTCAGCAAGCGGTACTAATCGTGGTTTCCCGTTGAGAAGGTACATATTGTACGCCTTTTACCAAACAGGAGATGTTTACGATTTCTAACCAACCAAGCGCCAAGTCTTGGAGGATGGTAATCTCCACCTACTTTACTTTACACAGATAACGCCCATTAATGATGTGGGTTGGGTTAAGTCTGTGTTTATGGATTTGGTAAAGCAAGAAATGAATATGAGATTGTGGTGTGGATTGTTCCCAGAAAAGACGATCAATGTATGATACCTACCTTGCAAAATACAAAAAATCAAATCCATTTTTTAATATTTCTGTTCACATTTTCACAATAATGGAGCATAAGGTGGTTGTAAACAAACTTGGTCTATTTAGCAAATCACACACCACGACACACAACGAGGAATATCGACCCTTACCGAAATAAATAAATTTTTGGACATTCAAAGATGTGTAAAAGGGTTTTCATGTAGCTTATTTTAATCTGATATGAATATGGGTTTGGGGTGGGAATAGACAATGCTTAGTAATTATTATTCATATTATACTGATGTAAATTGCAAACTGCATCTGAAAATGTATT
>JAMKCH010032754.1:0-15745 GCA_023653785.1 Ophioderma brevispina
TACATAAAGACGGCGTATTCGGCTTATTCATCATTCAGGTTATCTAAATACCTTGGTAAAATTCCAACATTGGCAAAAAATGGGGTTCGACAAAAATGGTGGCGCTTCTTTCTGGAAATCTCATGTCTCTTTAAGTTTAGTCCATGAGCTGCAAGTGGTTCAAAGTAGCCTTATTCCGGGCCTTATTCACAAAATTTCAGATTCCAATCGATTCTCTTTTTTGTTTTTGTTTAAAGATTTTTATTTTTTTCTTTTTTCAAAATTCTCCCAAATGCACTTGAATCGGATGCAGATCACCTACCGAAACGTTTCAAAGGTTTAATTGTATCAAACGAGCACGTAAGAAAACCGCAAACCTTGTTTTTGAACTGCCGGACTATCGTAATTGTCCCCATAGAACACCGTGCTTTGAGTTTCTGTCGTGCACGGCAGAAAGTACTAAATAGTCACCTTATTCATAAATACGGTGTATTCAGATTATTCATTCGGGTGTGTCTACTACATTGGAAAGTATTGTAGCAAAAAACCGGGTTTGGAAAAAAATTGGGGGCGCTTCTTTCTGGAAATCTCATGTTCTTTAAATAAGCAATTTGATTTAAATATAAAGTTTCATCATAATTGATTGACCCTGACCCAAGCCTTATTTGTAAAGTTTCACACCGTTTTTATCCCCTGGCTTAAAACATGTAAAAAGCAGTAGGCCGGGGATTTTGCGATAGTGCGTCATGTCCGTATGCGTGTGTTCCAGTTTGGTTAGGTTTCCATATTGTTCCAGTTTGGTTAGGTTTTCGTTTTTCAGGTCGACTTCGAAAAGTTGAGGTCTGATTTAAAACCAGACTTGGGTTAAGGTGCCATTGGTGGGCTCCTAAATTAAAAACCAATGAAATGGTCACCCTACGACACCAAATCTGTTAAAGTAGATCCGAAACCAGACCTATTAAAGTTGACACGATGTCCGAGATCTGGGCCAAGCAATTACCTTTAGAATTTTTGATTTTACACTCCATTTGAGCTATATTATTGACTGTTTGTTTTGTTTTTAACATATCAACACAATCATTCTAACAGATTCCTGCTAATTTTATACTCTATTTGAAGACGTTTTAGTTCATGACCTGGACCTTAAAAGTTAAATTTCACCTGGTTTTGGAAATAAGAAAAAAATGCGCTTCTGATATCAAAAACTCAATTTTGATCAAAGTGTGGGGCACAGAGTTTCATTGTGAACACACCCTTACAGTACCAAACCAATTTCAAAGAAAGTAGTAAATTGCTAGTAACCCTGTATTTGTAAGAAAGAAAAGGTGTGTAACTTTTGTACGTAAAAACATGACGGAAAGAGTTCCATATGTCCCCCCCCCCTTTTAAATTGTACAGGAAACAACTTATTTTTATTAGTGCCCTGCACTACAGTACACTAAATACCCTAACCCTAAGGCCAAAAATTATAAAAGAATTTGTTACACATGTACAACTTCAAAGAGGGTACAGGTACATATGGGAATCTTGCCCAAATGACAAATAGTTAATTTGATCGCAGTAATAGTCATGTAATTTTTTACTTGAATTCTCAAATCTTAAAGGTGCAAAACAAGAGATTTTGGGCACCAAAATATTGGTAATAATAGCTAATTTCAAATCGATTAGACACTCAATAGATTTTTACCTTGTATTATGCTACAGGAATGTCTTAAAAATGAGGAAAAAAGGTGATTTTGATTTTTGCCTATATTTCAATGTAAAACATAGGCTGAATTTCGTATTTGCTCCTATACGAAATTAAAAAATTGCACAATTTTTGTACCAAAGAAAACAGTTCTCAGGCCTTATATTCAGATGGGGATATTTTTGTGGAGCTTTACATTAGGGCAAAAATTAGAACTTTTGATTTTTTTTGGGAACACCTGATATGTGAAATCTCTCGTTGCACCTTAAGAGTGAAACCTGTAGCACTTGAATACCACTGAACAGTACATTGAAGAGTGACTTAACTCTTTGTCTTAGGAAAATGCAAAGTTCAAGAGTATTGTGATACATTGCGATTGAAATTGCCATTACCAATACAATGGCCAGTGATGCCAGGACAAAAAATTAACAGTTCTGTGGTAAGGTAAGGGTAGTCAACATGCCAATTGAACTGTGGAAAGTGACGCTATCACAGTTCGGGGTTATTATGTTTAGCCATTTCGATTTGGATTTCACTGGCAAATTGTGCCTTTTTTTTGAATTTTGAATACAAACAATCTCCCCCTTTCAATTATTAGAGCTGTAGTTTTGTGTAAAAAACTTAACCATTTGTTGTGGGATTGAAACTTGATAGAAAAAAGGTAGGGGGAGTTCATGTACCCTTTTTAAATTCTATAGGAAACAAATTCGAACCCAAAGGCCAAAAATAAATGTTACATGAGCTTTGAAGGGGTCACATCTAGAATTTTTAGCAAAAAAGGCTTGCCCAAAGATTGTTTAGCATATACATCAGGGATGTAAGATTTCTGGAAATTTGGCCATAATAAAAAAAACCAGATTTTTTTTTTTTTTACATTTATGGACTTGGGTGATGCTATTTCAGCAGAAAAAGCATACCCACATTTCTTTTGTAGCCTTTGGTTTGGACGATTCCTGCATAAAAGTTAAGCGTCCCACGCAAGCGTTCGGCCGCTGGTGCAAGGGCCGAAAATTCTCCAGAAAATCAATGGTATGCCCACTTGCATCCCTGATACATACTGTTTTTGTTTGTAAGTCAGTTAAAAGGGGCATTTTGTGATCTGTACACTTGTCCCCGAGTTCCAAAAGTTTTTGATATCATCTGAACTACACCTGGCACAAAAAGTATCTCGGCATGTTTTTCGATCAGTATTGTGCCAAAGTCAGACCATTTTGAAAGTTTTCGAATATACATTTTGTGTGGTACAACGCAATAATATGTGTTTATTGATTTTACACAGAGGTTTTCCGACTGAATGAGCGAGAAAGCCTACTTGCAATATTAACTGTGGTCCACGTGTTCGTGTCCAGTACACTGCAATGCCCATTGAAAAATCCAAAAACTGCAACTTTTGGTTTTGGGGGTTTGCGTCTTTCGGGCGTTCTATCTCAGCCATTTCTACACGCTTTTTTACAAGCAAGGTATTAAATGAAAGAACAAGACATAGACAACAACATGTATATTTCGAAAACTTGGTCTGACTTTGGCACAATACTGATCGAAAAACATACCGAGATACTTTTTGTGCCAGGTGTATATTAGGCTGAGTATGGTATGTGGTATGACATGCATACTACATTAGTTCCACAAAAACGAAGCTGCTAAGATTAAATGCCAGGGCTGGAAAAAATGCATATTTCCCGGGAAGATAATCACATTTCCCATGGATTTCCCACCATTTATGTATTTCTTTGTCTGAAAAGTCAAAATTGTGAGTTTTTGAAGGACAAAAATCTGGGTTGCAGGGTGAAATGCAAAGTATTGAATATGCAGAGGTAAAAATGTTCTTGTTTTGAAGTGAAATTGTTCTGGTTTTGCATTTACTATTGTTTTGTATTTTCTTTCAATCAAAAGACCAACCAGCAAACACGAAAAAAAAACCTGTTCTTTCATTCATCCCATTCAAAAGTATAGAATGTATTCCCGGTTCCCGAAAATGTGGCACTAAATTTTTGAAATGGAAATAGTTGTGGTTGAAATTGCCTTTATGCAGGTAAATGACTTGTCCATTCACTTTGGTCTGTTAACAAAACGGCTTGTGTCTCCATGCTGTGTAATGAACCATGAGAATGTACATTCCCTTGCCCTTGGTAGGCTCCGTAGCAATTGAATCAATCATCAACATCGTCCCTGGAAAAGTTATCCACTATTATTTAGATTTATGTGGTTATTTTCCATCAATTTAGATCTACTCCAACACCATGCCACGTTCATCAGGCCAGAGTAGGCGTAAGCCAAACACGTTTGGCTATGGTGCGCTTTCATGGAGCCCTATCCACAAGGATCCCGTCTTGCAACTACGAGGGCGCTTCGCCAACCAGGACGCAGAGTTGTTCCAGAGGAGCCGGTAGTTATTGAGAAACCACCAAAGAAAGGTGAGTTGAACATTCAAGTGTTTGTTTGAATAGTATGTGGTATACTTTTAAAGACAGTGTAGTGTCACATTGTTAGTGCCCACATTCCACATTAAATTTATTTCATCAGTGGATAAGATATTAGGGGTCATTATTTACGCTGGGGAATGGATGATTTGAGGGGGAATATGAAAAATTAAAGCGAGAGGGGAACATGAATTTTTTTCATCAAGGAGAAGAAATGTTTGGGAGTTATCATTTGAGTCCCAAACATTGGATTGTGACAGCCTATTGAGTTTATGATGACCCCCAGATTGATTACAGCTTAATTTTATTACCACATATTGGGTTGATAAAAGAACCAAAAAAATGTAGAATCAGAGATTGTCTTTTGAAGGTATTTCTTTGCATTTTGATGGCAATTTTCGAGTCTATGGAGAAAAGACCTCCCATTTTAATGTTACAACTTCATAAATTAATGACCCCCAGGTATCTCCAAAGAAAATGTCAGTCAATAAATACAAAAAATTGTGAATATTGGTAAATATCGAGGACAAACAGGTGCTGGAGTACCTCTGGAACTATCCCGTCGAAGCCAATGTGTAATTGGCAGGGTGCAAAATCAGATTTTAAAGGCAGCCAATTCAGCAATATTCAATTGTGTAAAAGGGCATCAAGGCAATTCATGTTTAATGATATGGCCAAGAATGGCAAAAATTTAGGGCATCAAGGCAACTGTAGTGGTCACCGAAGGCATTTGCCTTCAAGTGCCATAGGTTTATTTAGCGCCCTGGTAATTGGTATTGGGTACCCTGCCCTCCAACCCTTAGACAAAAGTCCAAACAAAATTTGAATCTTTAATCAGGATCCCCAAAACATGGTACAACTTTGAACAAAAAATTGAGCATACGAAATTTCACAAGCCGAATCACCTAGGTGAATGACTAGGACTGTTTGTCTTCAAAACTAGACTAGATAAAAACCTAATTTTTGCTTGTGGTACCAACTGATGGTGAGGCCTGGAAATTGACAATTGAAAGTCTACTGAAACTGCGTTCTGTTTCAAGCTCTCTAGAATTCATGTACTTAATTTTTTCATGGATATTGATTGCTCGCCAACTGTGAAACACAAGTTCACAGACAATTATACTAGTGTTTGTGTCATATGTGTGATTTGGGTGCATCTGGGCAAGAGTCAGTCAACTGGAAAAACGAATGTGTTTCCATAGTATTAAGTTGAGTTGGTACTGAGTTAATACTATAATCCTTAGTTTTTTAAATTTGACATTATTTACCCACTGGATCCAGAAACTATTACTCGAAATGGCTTAGTTGTTGCCAATAAACCTTTCAGTTTAGGTGTGCACCGGATGGCAAAGTAGCCCAATTTTTTTTACAGTGACCATTTGTTTGGGGTGGGGAAAATATGGTAATGGCAACACGGATGGTTAAAATTAATGATGCTGTACAGTTGTCTTCACTCTGGAATACCAGGACCACTAGTACTAGTGGAACAAAGCTCCATTTCTAATTTGTTTCTTTCACAATAATTATGGCATTTATAAAAGCCCAGATTAAATATTTGAGTTTGCAATTGGGACCTAGGTAATACTTTAATCCTTACAATGAAACTTATGAATCAATTGTGGGATTTGAAAGGTCACAGGTGAGTTGGCTTGTGAACAGATAATCCTTGCTGTGATTGATCTCCCAAGTATGAATTGGCAATTACTAACATGTCTGGCTGGGTACAAGTCTGGGTAATTAAAATCTTTATTGATCAGCAAATAATACCCCGGTAACTGACAGACAATTTGACCAGGTAAACCCGAGAATAAGTAGAGAGAATGAACAAATAAAACGATTCTTACAACACATATTACAAGTTTAACAACCAAAGAGGAGGTATAGTGTGTTTCCCACAATGCAATTTTCATTACCCCTTTTGCAACAAAAATCATATGCCTATGTGTGTTAGAGGCCCACCCGTTTTATTGATTGTTTCCCTCTTATTTTTACTTTTATTATGGTCCGGCATTTTATACAGGTTATATAAGCCCAACAGTTGAGCTAAAGCCTTAATGTTACCAACTAAGGGATCAGTAAAAACACAAATTCAAAGTTTGTCCAGTATATGGTATAGTAGTTAACTGCTTTTCATAGTTTTTGGAATAGAAAAGGAATATACGATTTTTAAAAAAATCAATCCTACAGTTCCAGATCTTAAGGATATTGATTTTAATTGCCTATAAACTCCTTATGTAGTTGCGCTCTGGATCTACTTAGGACACTGGCACATTTAAAATAGCTGGGCGCCCTCAAGATTTTTCCAAATCGATATTTTTACATGGTTGTACAACTTTTATATACATAGCCCCACCTGACTAAGGCAAGATCAATCGCAATCCTTATGGTAAACAGAACGATTTCGACATTAATTCAGCAATGACGAAAATGGCGTTTAAAACAAGAAAACACGCACGCCCTGTGCTGTTTCCCAGGGCCTGCACCTGTTGAGCGGTCGTAATCTCTTTGTGTTTTAAATGGACAGAGTACAAGCCTAGATATTCATGTAATAATACACATTTGTTGATTAAATTTCGGAAACTTAAAAGTTTAGCCTACAAATTACCTGGATGTCTTTAAACTCTTATTAACTGCCTATTTGTTTTTTGAGTATGTTATTTTTTGTGTAAAATTATTTCTATTCTTCCCCTTGCATACCATCATTTTGAGAGCAAATTTAAGAAATTTCATATTTTGTGAAATGCCAGTGGTCGCTTAAATAAAATGTGGTGTTAGAGAAATTAAACCAAAAGGCAGGAAATTGTGTCTGTTACTTCATTTATGGAAAATTTTTTATGTTTTTTAAATCCGGGCTGAAAGACCTTTCCAAAATAGTTAGAAAATTGTTTAAGAAAAAAATGACCGAAGTAACAGGACTGTAGGTATGACCAGATGCAATATTTTACTAGCTGCTTAGTTTAATTCAGTACATGTGGCATCTAAGTAAATGCTTTACAGCTTTTCATGCAAATCCTGAGCATTTGGTAAGCTTTCCACTACTATAATAGCAGTAGACTTAAGTCTGTAGACAACCGTACAGACCGTGCTGTTGTTTAATAAATTAGGTTCAAGTATTGATTGTGAAGATAAGGACTTCCTTTTTATCAGTGGAGTCCTTGGAATAGGTTTTCCAAACACTGCTTTTTTCCCTGGTTGAATTTTTTTTAAATAGTATGAAATTTTTGATCCAAGTGAGCTTTGTACTTATGGGTTATTTTGGCCATGCTTCTGCCCAATCAATACATGAATTACCAGTGTACCTTCTACAGGAGCCCTTAATACAGAGTTCAAGGGTGTTGGGGGGTTGTAGGATTTGAATTTTGATAGTTTGAAATTGATTTCCACGCAGTTAATTATCAGACGTTAGTCGTAGTTGAATTGGTCTACTTTTGAAAATCCAAAAACTGGTGTCGTCAGAAGACAGTAAGTTTGCACGTATTGTGGGGAGGTACTGCCTTTTGCATTGGGAGAAAAATTTGACTTTGCAACCGTTTTTTTTTTTTTTTTTTGGATAGAAGGAGTGGTGGTTTTAGAGCTAAATAATTGATAATTTTATGTGTATGAGGTCTCTCCAAGGGCCAAAGGCTGTTTATGTTTTTTTGTGAAGACAAACAAGTGGTAATTTTGGAGATTTGTGAGGCAAGTTAGTTTCAAGAAATTGAATACACTAGCGACTTTTCAATGGTGGAATATTCCATGTTCCTAAATGGGGGGTATCTATTGAAAAACATATAATGAGTGTGCTCGGAGAGAGAGAGGGGGAATAAAATATAAACTATTGGGAATCTGAATGCATTTGGGGATGTTTAAGACACAGAACATTTAGATGTATTACTGAAGAAGAATATAAAAGTTGTTGTTTTTTTTAATTGGACCAGAATGTTACACCTTTTTTTGCAAGATGGTTTCAACTTGCTTTGTGGACTAAAGAATTTGAGAAATCAATGAACAATCAATACCCCACAATACATTGTGGTTCAAATTATCCAACCTAATGCTGGTACAATGTGTAACATCACAATTTTGTGCATGCAGTTGAGGTTCTCAATCTATTGTGACATTTAATGGGGATATGGTGAAATAGATTAATATTCTAATCTCATAAGGCTTATCCAGCTCTTATCACACTAATTTGTGGCGTCTTAATGCTTTGGCAGAACAATCAAGTCATGAATCCAATATCCCATAATACATCCTGTCAATTATCCTGTATACACAAGGCATATTAGCAGAATTACAGATGTGATCATCAAGGTCCCATATTGGGTTATGGGATATGGTGATACATCATTATAATCATGTTATTGTCCTTGGCTACTTAAGCCTCTGCTCATGGGGCTTCCCTGTCTATGCCTGGCCGAGACTAGTTTATTGTCATAATTGACAATGTTTATTTCTTGCTAACTAATATATAAATTAAATAATTTTGGCTTATATGCTGTGGATCGAGTTAGTTATAATCCAAAAATGTTGTAAATGAGAAAAAAAACAGTCCAATTTGATGTCTTAAACATGACATTTGTCAATATAGTTTTTTTTTTTAGGTATTTGGAAGACTATGTGACATGTAGATTGGAATGTGTGGCTGTAAAGAATCAGAGAGGTGATTATTTATATAGTTGCGGTGGGGGGGGTGAGCAGGGGAAAGGGGAGCATTCCACCTCAACACTTTTTTTGGGTACGTATTCTTTGGGCCCCGACTCAACTGGGAACTGATTTGTCTTTTAAATAGGGCCCTTAAATCGAAAAAAATTGGAGGAAACTTGGAGGCTTTTGACCTAAAATTTGGCTCAATTCAGCTGAGGAACAAAGGCAGAGTGTAGAGGGCGAGAGAAACTGGGGGCACTCTAGGTAGGGAATTTGTGTTGTCCCGATTTTTGAACCTTAGGGACTTGGAACTGATTTTTGTCTTTTAAATTAGGGCCCTTATCAAAATGGAATTTGGAAAATAGGTAGGCTTTAGAACTAAAATTTGGCTCAAATGTAAGCTTCTGAAGCAAACAATTTCCCAAAAGGGACCTCAACAACTATTAGCTTCAACTGGAAGTATTGTAACTCGTGCTGGAGTCTGTAGGCATGAAAATGGGGTTTGTTCGGAAGGAGAACCTGGGGTGGTTTGGCAGTAGAAACAGGGGAGAGTTGGGAAGTGGAACCTGGGGTAACTTTGGGAAGAGAATCGAGTTAGTTCGGACAAGACATGTTTCCTGGAACGGCAGACCATGAGTATTTGGGAATTGGCCATGTTTGGGGGTTAGTTGGGAAAGGGCACTGTGTTAGATGAGGAGAATTTTAGTTACTTTGAGAAGGATGCTCGGTGGCAGACTTGGGAAGGGCTCTCTGAGACAATTAAGGTGATCCTTGGTGTCGTTTGAGAAGGGACATTGTGGCAGTGTAGGACCTTAGACTCTGGGGAGGTCAATAAGTGGCTTAAGTTGCAAATGGGCCTGGGGTATTTAAACAAGGGCCCTAGGTAGGTGACAAAAGTTTACTACCACTACAGGTCACGTCTGATAGGTTCCTTACGGACCTAAAACTGCCCCCCGTCCACCATCCGAACGCCGAGAACCGCGAATTCTAGTTTTAAATTGTGTTTTGTGCAGAAAATGCTTGAACTGGAGATTTAATAATGCGCAAGATTAATGGTTGATGTATTTATATTTAAAAGTAGCAGGCCCATTCCATGTCAACATCGAAGTGTAACCGGCAGCACGCCTGGTTTTTTTTATTTTTTGCTTTAAGTGTGGTGTAGACAATGAGATATGAAAACGTCTCTGAAATTTTTAGCGTCCTGTCCATTTCGTTTTTCCTCGTCCCGGTAGAGCAATTGGAAATTTATGG
The DNA here is from genome assembly GCA_023653785.1 of Ophioderma brevispina. Taxonomy (NCBI): domain Eukaryota; kingdom Metazoa; phylum Echinodermata; class Ophiuroidea; order Amphilepidida; family Ophiodermatidae; genus Ophioderma; species Ophioderma brevispina. The sequence continues at coordinate 9,964 of JAMKCH010032754.1, forward strand.
GGGTCACCTCAAAGTGCAACCCAATGTGAAAAACTATGTTGAGAGGGTCACGATTAGTAATGGAGCCCTCCACAACTTTGAAAATCACTAACTAAACTATGGGTAATATTTGGTGTAGAATTCAAATCTGCCATCAGAAAGTTCATAGCATTTTTACTTAGAGTGAATGAGGCCTAAATATGCGCTTTGTTCATTTGGGGCCCAAGTCTGGGGGGTATAACTCCAAAATTAAGAAAATTTGTGTCATCTTTTAGTAATTCAGAGTTACATAGTAGAAATTTAAACCATATAATTATGTAACGATTAGAAAGTAATAAGTGAGGTACAGCCCCCTGAAAATGGCAATTGTACTTTTTGACACATTTGACCCCCCTGAAACCCAATGTTGGCATTCGACACCACCCCTCTACTTCAGATATGTTGAAGATATATATTAAACAACTTTCTGAAAGAACTAGCTTGGTGTCTTTTTTCACAACAAAATACACAAGTTACCACACAAAGGTATATGTGACCATGGGTCATTGTACATGCACAGGTATTACATATACATTCTAGGGGATATCAGCAAAAGTGTCTTTGTGCTGAAAACAATGAGGACATCAAAACACCAAGCTGGTTCTTTCAAGAAGTTCTTTGAGGATGGATCTGCAACATTATATGAGGGAGAGGGGTGAGTCGTAGGTCAAACATTGATTTTCAGGGGCCAATATATGCAAAATGCAAAATTTTGTTTTTTGATTTTTAAATAGGCTGTAAACTCACTTATTTACTTACCTAATGTGCTTATATGTACTGTAGAAAGTCCTGCAGTGGACTCAGATAACAAGAAAAATTGACATTAAAAAATATTGTTACGTACGGAGTTCTGACCCCAACTTGGTCCCAGATGAAAGATATTGCTTTTTACACCCGAATAACTTTAAAAGTAAAGGAGCTGTCACCCATTTTTTATGCAGATTGGAAAAAATTCTACACCAAAAAAAAAAAGCCCAGATAGTGATTTTCAAAGTTTGGGGAGGGTTCCATTAAAAATTACGGCCCTCAAAAATTGTCTTTTGCATCGCAAAGCCATTTTTGATGGGGACCCCCTAAATTTCTGAATGCTCCTGTGGAAAACGAAAAGGTGGTATGAAGCTCAAAATTTTCAGGATTTTAACTACAATCAATGTCTACCACAACACTTAAAGCAAAAAAATCCACGAGTGCTGCGGTGCACATCTCGAATGGTGACATGGAATGGGCCAGCAGCAGTTGATTTCAATCAAATTTGTGGTTTGAAAAAGAAGCAGTCCATTGAAATCATGGTTGTTATTAAAAAAATAAAATAATTAAGGAAACAATCAAACACACATTATGACGGTAGTAAATATGCAGGCAAAGCAAGTATCCATTCAGAGAGTGGTGCGGACTGAATATTCAATGTCCGTGTGTATGTTTTAAAATTAAGAAGTTATAAACAATTAAGGTCCTTGATGCCAATGTTGCATGAAAATGTTCCAAAAACTTCATACCAAACTAGGCCAAACAAGGAATTCTAGAAAACAACAGTTGATTTGATTTAAATCAGTGGTGTTGTGTGGGGGTGGACCCTGGCTTTTCCCCCTCCCAAATTGGTCAACTTTTGAAAAAAAGTACTAGTAAGAGATCGTGGGTGCTGTGAGTAGTGGGCAATATTTTTTTTTAGTCCCAGAAAAACCCAATGATTAACATAAAGATTAAGATACTTTTTTATCCATTAGGCTGCTTCTACCCAAATTTGCTGTTGGCAACAAGACTGGGATGTAGGCTAAAGTCATTTAAATCAGGGAGAACATAAGAAAAAATAATACTAGTAGTAATTGGTGATTACCCATTTAAACACTACAGTATGAATAAAAATTCTAATTATTGAAAGTACGGTATTAAAAATCTTATGAAACATTTGTAATAATAATATTTTACAATTAAGAATTGTTGTGTGTATTTCTCCAAACTCCTAACATTGGCTGACTTTATACTGCAATGTACATGTGTTTGTGTACAATGTACCAGTGAAAACCTTATACAGGTAAAATCAAAGACCTTAAGCATTCATTACACCTCTAGTTAAAGGCAACAGTGATTTGCTAAATCAGAAAATTGAAAAAAAAATAATCAAATAAGATTTTTGCATGTCGAAGTGCAGGTTACCCCAAAACTCCTGCAAAATGATAAGACCAAATGCAACCTAATCAAGCACAAAATCGGATATTAGTCATTACTGTCCGTACGGACACTTTACTACAAAACAATAACTGAAGGAGAGTCTATCTTGGAATCAGTCGTTTTCTTCCTTTCTGACACTTCTTCAGTTGAAAAATAACTATGAGAGAATTCTATAGACTTATTCCTTCACTTTTTAAGCTGTTCCTGCAAATATTACAAACAATAGGGGTGTAGGTTTTACATCTATTCATCTTTCAAAACGCGTGCACGATTGCGGGTCACTGTCATCGTGCGATGATCAAGTAGTCTCAGACGTAATTTGGAAGTAGTTACCTTGCCAAAACGGGGGTCGTCGCCCCTTTAACTACATTGATGTGATTGCTGGAGACATGGCGCAGGATCATCTGAACCCCAACTAGAGGACAAAACCGGGACATTTGGCCGCTACATGGTGAACGCATATCGCTGCGGCCGTTAGATAGGTTTTACATATCGGGCACCAAGGACTCACAAATTCACAGTAAAAATGGTACATTTACCACTATAGACTCACTAAAACTCACTGCTGTTAATTATACTAATAAACAATTGGATCTCATCTCACTTTTCCTTTTCTTACCACTTCTCATAGGCTCTAGAATGCACTAAAACTCGGTTCTCTTTCACACTGAAGCTCCATAAAGCTTCACTCCTTGAAAATATAGTGTTATACGACCCACTTTTTTCCCAGCCAAAACATTCACGTTCAAAAGAATAGCTTTATTCCGTGTAATGTATTGGCGGGAGAAGAGTGGGCCGTGAAACACGAGAATGCCGCCGTTGACAAGTTTGTTTAAAATTCCAAAAATCGCTTCAAACACTGAGATTTAGTGAGGTCTAAGTGGGGATAAGGTTACTAATACGCATCATTGAGGCCTTTAATATTTACTAGAGTAAAGTGATTTTCCGATCCTAAAATCTGGTCTTGATGAGGCGACAAGTGGCGGTGGTGTTGGGGGGGAGGAGGAAGTCTCAGGGGTCACCCATCCTGAAATTCTTTGCATTAATTTCAATGTGTTTTTAGGCTTACCAGTTTTGTAAACTGATATAAATTTTACTGATGGAAATTATTTTTGTTATTGTTCTGACAACAAGAAAGCCAGCTGAAAGTGCTAGGTGTAGACCCTATGGTGGAGAAAAACACCAAGGCACCCCACACGGCGAGTAATGAGACGACGATGGTGCTGTGAGACGTGGACAGTCTTTGAGCTAGAGGCAACTTTACACCGTGACTTTGTCAAGGGATCTGACGAGATTTACTTGGAGTTCCTTAATGGGTAATAATGAGAATAAGGAATGATTGGTCACCTTCTGTCTCTAGAGAAAGCATGCACACGTTTGGCTATTGCTGATACTCGTAGGAATGCCATGCCGCGGTGTAAAAGTTAAGGCGGGTATTAGGCACGCAACTAATGTATTGTTCATAGTTATTTTTTAAGTCTGTATGGGATGCAGCTAAATAGTGGGGGAATTTGTAGACTGCCAGCAAATAAAATTACAATTTATAGACATGTCAATATAACTTCTCTTTACAGGAGGTCGACCCATAGTGTCACACACGGCACTCGTGTTCCAGTCTAACGCTGTTGATGCACCCCCAGCTGAATGTTTTTTAAACTTGGAGGGGGACTGAATATCACCAGCATACAGACGCAAAGTCCGCTTGAAACCCGTTTATTCATCGCCGCCAGCACTGGTTGGCGAATATCGGTTGGTTGTCAATACGTCCACCGAGTTCGGTTGTGGAATTTGAGTTTGAACACCCAGAGGAGATCTTCATGATATTCAACCCATGGTGCAAAGGTGAGATACACTTTTCATGTGCAGCCTTGTTCAAGGCACTCCACCAACTTCTTCATTGTTCACACAGATCTGTATAATAATGTCATATAAGGAGTGGAGCATAGCCCCCTCCCTAAAACTAACAATGGCGAGAATTCACTCTATTAAATGCATTAATTTGAGGTCTCCAATTTCACATGGCCTATTCTCCATGCTTCCACTAGCGTTTTCAGAACGTGTAGGGTAGATTTTGTAATCAAGGCTGTCACTCTGATTAGCCACAACAATTGCACCTGACCACAACATGTGGTTTGGTGGTTTTATACCTAACTAAGTAGGATCCTGGATCCATCCAGTGGCACAACAAACCACCAGCAGTTGGTACCCCATTTTTTTTTTATTTAATCTTTCTCTCTCTAGAGACGGGTAGCTCCTAAAAAATTCCTAAAACACTGATTTGGAAAACCTGAAAAAACTATCAAATAATTGAGTAATAAATGTTAATTATGCAGTACAGTGTGAAAAAATAACATTTTGTCAGTTCTCAGAAATACTTGAACTTCAAAATATACATGAGAATTTCAAAATTCCAAATACCAACTCTATTTGACAAATAATGGTAAGCACGATTCGCATTCTCTATTTGAAGAAAAATTTGTAGAAAAAAACCCCTCAAGTTATTATGTGACAAGTACTGACATTAGCTAATCACTACTTGCTGTAATGTGGCTAGCACCCAAAGAATACATTTTAAACTCTTTAAAATTAAAAAAAAATCTGTTAAACTAATCTAATAACATCAAAAATAAATAAACGCAGGTTTTTCAGGGAATTTTTTATCCGCCAATCCCTGCACAGTTCCAAAACCGTCCCGGTTACAAAAATCTATAGGAATTGAAGCATCAAATTGCTCAAAAGTTCAAATTGGCATACATTTTTGTCGAGATCATCAATGTACCCACATCCCATTTCAAGAACAAATTCTAACAAGGCCACCATCACCAATAATCCTACCCCATAGGGTGTATTGAGTCAAATCCCAGCATGGCACCAGTTTTGGGAAATTCCCTCAATAATTCATGTGATCCCACAAAAATCCATTCTCAAACATAAAAACCCTGACTTTTACGCTCATTTTAGCCCCCATAGCGTTTGTACTTATGGAATTTTTAGCATGATCTTGAAATGTTGTTTGGTTCTTAAACTTTTGGAAACTTTTAAGGCTCCAAATACTTACATGTGTTTAGTAAGTACAGTTATCAACATGTAGACTGCACATCGCAAATGCCTCATGGGATTGATTCAAAACACCCTGTGATCCCTAACCCTAACAGAAATAGCACTCGTAAGCTTGCTTTTTGTTTTTGGCTTCAATAAGTGAAGCCTATCTAATTCAGGCCGATCGACAGAGCGGGCGAAAAAAATCTATCTCCTTTGCACTCGGTTGAGCATATTTGTTCAAAATTGGTCGTGGGAAAGTGTGGTAATGTGCTCTTCACGGTGAATGAAATTCGTAGGCAAAAGCGGCCTAGAAGTGTGTTATTTTTGCGGTTGTTTTTGTGTTTGGCTGTTTTGTTTGTCGCATGTGTAACCCCGTCCCCAAGATACCAAGTCATACTCACGTGTTGTGTTTGTTTTTGTTGTAAAGAAACGCAGCCGTTGTATGCGTGATTTTTAATAGCGACACCTAGATTAACCATGCGTTCAATGACCACAAAAGAATCATGCACGTTGTTCTGTGTTATATGGTCCATTCACGCCAAGCCATACGGGT
>JAMKCH010032755.1:0-31980 GCA_023653785.1 Ophioderma brevispina
CACCAAAGAAATTACTCCACTATTGAGAAGGAGTGTCTTGCCCTGATTTTGGCATTAGGGCATTTTGAGGTATATTTGGGCACCACCAGTGCACCCAGTGCGTTTTCAAAGATCACAACCCCCTCACATTCATCCACAGGATGAAAACAATAATCTTAGGCTAGTGAGGTGGAGTTTGACCTTGCAAGAGTCAAACTAGGAAATACCAGGCACATCAAAAGGTAAAGATAATGTGATGAACGATGCCATCAGGAAGTGTGTAGTTTTTCAGAAAAACAAGCAAAGCTTTTAAAAAGGAAAGTGTAATATTGTGAATAAGTTAGTAAGGAAGTTAAGGAATATTAAGAGCCTAAATAGGTTACTGAAAGTTTGCTTTTCAATCAAACTTTCTCTTCTTTAAGGGGGGAGGGTGACAGGCCCCAAGAAATAGCAATGATTATTTTCACTTTGATAAGAATTAAGTCATAAATTAGCACATAAAATATTATAAATAATCTAAGTAACATGTATAAAAATCTACCTGTTTGTGTGCATAACGGGGAGTGCAAAAGCAATAGAACAAAGAAAACCGGAGAAGCGTCTCGACATTAGTTGATTCATTAGAAGGCAAGGGAAAATTCTGGATGAAGGATAAGGATGGCGCCTGCTGCATTGAAAACTGTTGTGCTCATGGTGATGGACATGAACTGATATAGGCGGTGCCCTACTGTATCTACAGGCAGATATATGCTGTGTGCATGAGGGGTGAGGACTTATGATGTAATGGACTATATTTAGCACATGACTCATATTAGAGAGGACCCAGACCTCTATTATTGTTTGAGAGGATATATAAAGCTCTGGGGAGAGAAGATGAGTCAGAGTATCACAACAGCATTACTCCAAGGAGAGTTTAATACCATCGTGCTCCAAAAACAAAAAAAATAAAAAAAAAGTTATAGCAGAATTCCAATTTGACAGTGACAGTAATCACAGTCTCGTACAAAATCTTCCATATAGGGCGATATTGTCATAGTAGTCCAGCTCCAGCAGTTTTGTTCGATTGTGTAGCCGTCTTAGGTTTCACCGCATTTCGTGGCCTCTGAGTTATCCAAGGAATAAACAAGCTACAGCACTCTTGCGACTTTTTATTTGTCGACCCCTCTCCTCTCCCATCTCGAGCAACATCGGGAGTCATTAAGAGCTGGTTTTCTTCAGTAAGGACACCCAGTCGTCGTGGACACGTCCAACTATTGGAAATTGAAGTTTTGCGCTGGAATATTCGCCAGGCCTCCTTGCAAGTTCTGCATCTATAGTATCTTGCTGCACCCGACGTCGCGGCACACACCAGGTAGTAATTTTAGTAGTTCATAAATTAAACAACTTTATATAGATTATATTTGATTATTGATGGACCTAATTGATGTTTGATTGAGATTGATTTAGCAACAAATATTAAAATAAATACTTTGTTATTAATATGTAATCAAGTTTACAGTGTATTGTCAGTTATTCAGGAGTTTGGATCCGTAGTTTAGAGGTGGTTTTGGCCTTGGTCAAGGGACCGTAACAACAACAATACAACACTCTAAAAACCGCCTATTCAAAACGAAAGTTATCTTGTGGGGTACTGTAATAGAACTTTGTCAAAAATTGTCAAAGGTCAAAGGAATTCCAATATCCGCAACCCCAAAAATGTTTTTAAAATATAGTAAAAAAAAAAAAAGTGGAGCGAACAAAATGCATACAAGACCTCCAATGTTACTATTTCAATATGTCATTTCAAGGAACTTTATATCGGAGCATGGTATGCCATTTGTTGCTTGCCTGAACTACCGGAAACACACTCAACCAGCGGTATCAACACATACAGAACACCTCACAACTCCTCCACCGCGGCCTAAGAGGCACATGCATAAATCAAAAACAGAATCTCATAGGTCTTCAAGGAGAGCAAACGGCGGGTCAACGATTACACGAATACAGAATTGAAGAAAAAAATAACAAGAAATACGGAATTTACTGAAAGGGGAATTACTGGTAAGTTGTAATTTCATTAATAGTGTCATCCTATCATCGGCGTCGATTTTATAATAAGTCGCCATTATACTAGTATTCACGTCATTATCACTTATCACTGTCATCTTTGTCTGTCAGCATTTTTTTTATCTCATACTGATACAGGTATTCCAGATGATGCTGTAGAGTCTCATTATGAAAGCATCGGTAGAAATGGTAAGTGATGCTATCATTATCGGTTTCTTCGGTCGGTCTGACATTTGTCCATAGCAATCCGATTTTTGATAACCTGAAATGATAACAGCCAATTTAATACCCCAGGCTTTATGACTCCTCTTTAATGTACACATCGGCAAATTCAAATTAACGCAAAATAATAAAAAAATATGTTGCAGCAATTGAGTGCACCAACTTTCAAATATTCATAACTTGGTACCTTTTACTCGTAAGTAAGGTATTAAACTAATCATCAGCACAATTTAAAATTTACTGGGTGATACTACTAGTAGTACTACTACTACTACTACTACTACTACTACTACTACTACTACTACTACTATACTACTACTACTACTACTACTACTACTACTACTACTACTACTACTACCACTACTACTACAACTGCTATTCTACTTCTGCTGTTGCTACATGCTATGCTACTACTGCTACTGGTATTAATAATAAAATATTGTTGCTTTCCAAATAAGCACCAAGAAAGGCAACCAGATTAGACAGAACATGCTCCCCACAACGTCTTCCCACCGACAACGATGACTATGCTGAAATCAAGCAAAGGAATCATGCATGCAAAGGTAAAAGCTAGGTGTGTTACTTGTCTCTACTTTTCTGCTGCCGGTGTTACTAAAACAAAGACCGTAGAATGAAGATCGAAGTAGACCCGAGGATCGCGATTTGGTCCTCCGTCTGCGGCCTTCGTTTCAGTAACTCGATTAGGGTCGAGACCGAGGACTTGTGAGTAACGTAATAAATGATCGCTTGCTACAGGCATTCGACCTTCGTTTAAGATTGAAGACCGAGGATCAAAAACTCTTTGTGCATATTTATCAGTCTTTTTGATTTTTTTTTCAAATGTTTAATGAAACTTATGCGTTCATATGATGACAAAGAAGTCTGATGGAACAACGATGGTTTAAATTATTTTTTAAACACGAGAGTGCAGCTTTTTGTTCAATCTACAGAAATCCGGGCAAAAAAAAAAAGCCGAATGATGTATAGAATTACCCCCAGGACTAACAAATCCTCGGCCATTGTTTGAGCATGGATAAAGAGATAAGAGGAACCACAACTACTTCCACAATCCGATTTTAAAATCTGTTTAATTTTCCTTCACACGCACAAAAGGAAGGGAATCAAAAACCACCCTTGGATTAAATCTTGCCGCAATCGATGATAGCGAGCAATCTTTATGTAGATATTTTGAAAACTTATGTCCGAACACGTAAAAGGGTACAAGTATTTGCATATTACAACATGTTAAGGCGGTCTCCGGTGGTATTTGTTGTTGTGTTCGTTATATAAGAAGTTAATGTACATCGTTATGCGTTCAGATTTTACTGCCCAAGGCTGCCCAGTGTTAGAAATCAAGGATGAAAGGTTAACTAAAGGACATAGCCGGATAAGGAATGGAGGCCGCCCTCTGTAGTTTTCATGAAAGCAGATGAACTTGACATTCCGCATTTTAAAGGGACATGTCCAAAGTTACTTTTGCGTTTTAAAAATTCCCACTTTACATAAATTAACTAAAAGACGGTTTTATGTAAAATATATAATACAGGCTTCAATGGGTAAACTGAAATTTCAAATATGAACCTTTCCCCCCCAAGAACCACGTGACGACTTTGCAAGGATGTTCGTTATATTATTAAGCAATATATATATGAGTGGCTTCGGGTTCTGGGGGGGGAAAGACCTCATTTTTTGCTTTTTGTTTTCTGGGGGGCCTGAACATAAATGGAATGCCATAAACAACAACAAATATAAATACATACCATGCCACATCATATGTGGTAGGTATGCTAATCTACAGGGATCAGTTCAGAAAGCCTTAATGGGCACATGTTAACGACAGCTGACATTGCATATCCTGGGTATCATAAATCATACTAAAATTACAAGGGGATGTATTTGTTCAATACAATGGTGAATGAAAGCTATTGAACTGTGGCCTGGGAATTGTGTTTATTAGCTAATAGCGTAGCTAGCTGACTCCATGATATAAATAGCGCGGTCTGGGCCATTGTGTTTATTCCAGAGTCTGCTTGTGTGAAGACAGTAATAATCCAAATCTCAGGAGCATAAGCTAATGGTTTTGGTAGGTTATAAGGGGCCTCGTGTAGCCTCTTTGTAGCTTATAAAGGACAAAGGGCATGTAATACGTCACTTACAAGCTCTATAACAAAGAGCAGCTATTCAACATCTTCCTGTTCTTCATGTAAGTAATAAATGGTTCATTGGAATGGAGGAATACTTAAGCTTGCTTTGTTTCCAGAGAGCATGCCCCTGAACTTTCTCAGACTTTTGTAATTTTTTCTTGATAAAAGTATTTTGGGGATAAAAAAAACATTGCGATTGTTAAAGTAGTTGTTAAAACACCAAACTCAACGATGGTGAAATATAAATATTATGATTTAGGTAGAGGGCATCCTTCTCCCTTTTGCGGCGATGTCCTTTGAACGTTTTGACTCGGGGGGGGGGGAGGGGGGTCTGGATTTCGTTGGGCACATGCTCGTTCCATGGGTTCCGTAAGTGACCCCTAGCCGGACCAAGATGCATTAAAATACCCGGGCCCTAATTGGACAAGCTTTGGTGAAATTATACAAGATTTCAGTGAAAAATAATACACTAACAGTACATCGTAATATAACTCCTTACCCTGTGATATTTTAAATATATTTCCAATAGTATTATCCCAGTTATATACTCTCTTTTGAAATTCCACTTATAAGTATTATACGATCGTTACTTGTATGAAATATTTGATTAATATTTTATCAATACCTTTCAGTGTACTGCATTATTTACATAATTATATCATATTGTTTTTGCTGTATTTTGATGAACAATGGAAAATGATTGAAGAAAGGTAAGGTGCAGATCATTATACCTCTTGCGGGACCTATTTCTCAATACATGAAAAAAGACCAGATTGTAGTACTCGAGTACGAGTATGTATTCGTACTCGAGTACGAGTACAATTTTGTGTACTCGTTACTCTACTCGTACTCAGGCTTGGGTACTCGTACTCATCCCCTTACTCGTACTCGGCATAAGTTACTCGTACTCATACTCATACTCGGGATTTAAAATGTTGCATGTAATTCATACTCGAACTAGTACTCAGACCAAAAACTCATACTCGTACTCGTACTCAGGTTCAAGTACTCGTACTCATACTCGTACTCAGGAAAAGTACTCCACATCCACACTCAAAAATAAGTGTGAGGCATGCATTTAGTGCTTGAAAAGGGAAATAACAAAAATCAAAATATACAGTTGAGGGATATTAAAAAAAATTGGTGATTTTCACCCCAATTTGGTTTGTAAAAATTACTTTTATGTTTCAGCAAATCTCATATTAAATATTTCAAAATACTGACAAATTTTTCCAAAGGTGATATCCTAACGTATACTACCAATGCTTCCATTCCATGACAATTTAATAATGAAGGCAACCCCCCATTTTATAATCAATCCAACCCAGTTTGCTTTCTTTTTGCCATGGAAGGTGAGCTTAAAACCTATTGTGAGATGGTTAGTAAGGTCAAAGTGATAAAGGCACTTGCTTTTTAACAGAACCATCGACACCCTGATTAAGGTTTTACCATGCATATTCCTATCAACAGACATAGCTTAAAAAGGATGTGTTCTGAAATACTTGTGGCTATTTTTGGTTACATGTTTCAAATTTGAAAGAAAGTCTGGGCAAATTAATTCTGGGCCAAAGTCATCACAATTTGAACACACAATTTCCCAATTCTGAAGCGAACCTAGAAATTATTACACATGGTCCCTATCATAGCATGTTGCATATTACCCCCATATTCAAATTGTTTTGGTTTCCAAAGACTCAAAGCATTTTGCATTTCAAAGGAGTGGGATCTTATAACTGGTTGTTTAATGCTGCCCAATGCAGATAATGTTGCAGGTATAGGGTACAGGATGGATACCAGCCCATGCCATGATGGCTACGAATATAAGTATGGGTATGCGACTATGGGTATGGGTCCCAGCTGTGACCAACATCAAATGGTCGGATATGAAAGTTGATGTAACGAGACCATTGGTACCGGTTACACATTTATACCCGAGTAATGGTACTACATGTATTACAACAGTAATGCATCTTTAGTGAGTAAGCTGACTGTGCCTTTGAACATTTTTCATCCATGAATCCTGATGGGCCAACTGCCCAACCATCATATTCCATGTAAACAACTGAACTTGTTTTTGTTCTAAGAAATCAAGCAACAAATTTCGAGCAATTACAACAGGTTCAAGTATGCATCATTCCAGTTCCTGGTGCGTTGAGTACTCTCATTGTTTAGTCCCCGGTCCTTTTCAACAGTCATCTTCAATCGTCACAATATTACGACGGCTGGTAATTTTGCAAAGTACTCATACTCATAATTTACTCCAGGCAAAGTACTTGTACTCATACTCGTACGCAGCACAAGTATCGTACTCATACTCATACTCATACCCAAGTACTCGTACTCATACGCGTACTCGGGTTTTAAAATTTGGCTGTACTCCAATACTCGTACTCAGGACCAATACTCATACTCGTACTCTACTCGGGGTCCATTAATCGTACCATACTCGTATCATACTCGTACTCCATAAAAAAGTACCATCTACAAGTCTGAAAAAAGACACACAAATTTAAAATAGGCCATATAGCCAATATAGCCAAAGAAATGTCCACTTGGTGCTACTGCAAGAACAAAACTCACTTAAGGGTTATTTTGCTGATATGTTTAGTTATTTTTTCCTATTTGTATCATGAACGAGTCACAATCACAACTGAATTTGTACCCCAGTGGGACTAGAAGTTGATTATTTTTGTTTGATACCCCAGCGGTAGTCCCGCATTTGCAAAACCAAGACCCCGGGCGGTTGAATCGTTTCCATGGAGAGTATGTTTGAGTATTTACATCGCAGCATTCATCGCACAGCTGAGAATGTCTCGACTGGAAATCTGAATAGGAATTATCCCGGAAGGGCCACTTGAGAGGAATATGATAACAATTGCAATTACGAGGCGGCAGATAGATCGTTCAAAATTCAAAAACAAAAAACGTCAAGTGGGTCGTGGTTGTTCTTCTCCATCTCTTTCTTCTTCCTGGTTTGAAGTAACACACAATCATCAATGGTTCCTTAAAGGTGCTGTTCCGATCCGTCTTTGGGATCCCCCTGATTTAACCCGGAAGTAGTATCAATTTTGATATCAGATGAAATGCCATATTTTTTTTCTCATGGTCGTGCTGAAATTTTAGCTTTCAACTCCATTTCTTTTTCTAAGATACAGAGAAAAAACGACTGGCGTTTTAATGGTATTACCATCATATTAAAGCACAGAGTGATAGAAGTCGTTTGCACTAATGCATTATCGCGTCTAGCATCAAAACAGCAAGTGTTTTCCACGGCACTGGTGGGTCAGTGTGTACAAGTGCAAGGCTCCATAGCAATAGAGAACACGGTAGCCAACAAATCGGAACAAGCACCAAAAAACTAAGAACAATGACCGCTCTGTGAAATGAAAAGTTGGAATTTTTGATATTCCGTCAGACAGCAAGTCCCGGTGGGGGGCACTTGTATTCAAGGTGTATATGATTCGTGAAATGACTTTCAAAATGCACACTAAACACGTTTTTCAACCGACTATAAAACAAAGCTAAAACATACCCTAAACAGTATTTTGTATCTGTTTATGATACCCCTCACCGTACCAGTGCATTGAACTCGTAATATACCCTTTTTATCTGCTTTGGGCTTTCCAAGTTCCGTTACCATATTTTTGGATGATTTTAATCTCTGCTTATGAATATAACATGACATTTCAGGTTAAGAAAAACATACCCCTTTTTTTCCATATTTATCTGTTTCTGAAACCCTAACTCTCTAATGCAAAAGAGTGAATTCAACTCTTTTAGAGTGACTACAGTGCCACTCTGTAAAGAGTGAAATTTCACACACACCTTCAAAAAACATTTTTTTTTGATAAACATTTTCTCTTGATTATTACAAAATGATAATTTTTTTATTACTTTTTTACATAATCACGAAAATATTTGAACAAAACCATACTCTTCAAAGGGTTGAAATTTTCACATCTTTTCGAGTGGGCCTGAGTCACTCTAAACGAGTGAAATTCACTCTGTGCATTAGAGATAAAGGATGTACGGTGCTTAACATCGCCTGTTGGAAAAAAGACACCCCTTTTAACGGCGTTTCCTGTTCACGCATCATATCCAATCCACCTTTGAATACAAGTGCCCCCCCCTCGGGGAGCAAGTCACTCTTTGTGTTGGCAAAAACCCGTGATTTTTCTTTACTCGTAATGTGTCAGTAAAATAAAAGTAAAAAAATGTTAACCTTTTTGAATGGAGCTGGTACAAATAATGATGCGTTTATATAGTCAAGAAATATTTGTATTTGTTTTTCTTTGTCTAGCATTTAAGAATTTCTAATATATGTGATCTTGGTTTCCCAGTTACATTCTCACTTGTGCAATTGATTTTTAAATAAAGACGAACCATTGGAATTCGCCCCTGAAAATGGAAACGCGAGAAATGCCAAACCAATTTAAAAACTATTCTGTAGCTGATGTTCACATTTGGTTCCATGTATTTTCACAACTTTGTGGTATTTGGTTTCAGTCGTATCCATTCACAAATTCATCCCGCGTGGCGATAACTACTGCATAAAAAGCTTTTTATTCTTATATAATTGATTTTAATAATCCTTGTCTTTCAGATTTGTCGGGGGTTTATTAAATGGAATAACTTAGAGGTTGTCACGTTTGGTTTTACTTTTAACACAATCAGACAGCTAGAGGGGGACAGACCAGAGTTTTTAGTGGTGTGGAATCTGTACTGAAAACATCTGCATTGTGCGATAAATGTGTAATGAAGATTGACCGTTGTAATACACATTTTTTATTTAACTACTTGCAGAAGTCGTCGGCCATGCAACACCTATTCCAAAACCGAGCCAAGTTCATATGGTACCGTATGAAAAACGCAACCGACACACAAACAACATCGTTGGAGATATGAAAAGGCGTAGTCCAATTGATATAGGCTACATTTCCATCTGTGCCAAAACGTGGCCAAATAATTACAAAGAGAACATGCCAAAATATGATAAAGGTGTAACTAGCAAAGAGGAGTCACGAGCAATCGCTTATCATACAAAGTGAAAGGCAACGCGTACTCAAAACAAGTTTAAGGCTGGACCAAAATCCAACAGCATTGAATGTAAGTAGTTACTAATGTAATTTCCTTTCAATTCGGGCAATTCATCACACCCACACGCACACCCACATCCACCCATACCCCATACCCCATACCCCCACCCCACACACACACGCCCGCACACACACCGGCACACACACCGGCACACACACACACACCCCACACACATACACACACACAGAGACACACACACAGAGAGAGAGAGAGAGAGAGATGTAAACCGTGATATATGAAGAACAACTTACAAATTGTCTGTAAAAATGAAATCAAATCTTACGAGGAATGTTGCTAAACATAATCTAAATATATTCATATTTTACCATCTAAATTTGTATTGTTTGTTCCTAATGATGTCTTTCTTGCCTAAAAAATAAAATAATGTTTTTAATTAAAGAGTAGCTCCAGAATGACACTGTCAACATACAATTATGATTGTATTACATAACAACATTACCATCTGGTAATAGTTGTCACCATGTCGTGAAATGCTTTCATGAAGGTAGAACTGGACTGCCCATTCGAAGGAATTCCCCACCTCAAAATAATACCTTTAAACTTGTAATGATATCGAACTGGACAAAACAACTAAACGAAAAATAAATGAAAACTAAACCAAATCAATGAAGTACTGTTTTATTCTAAAGATGGTCAAGTTGTTTTTTGTTAGCGGGTTAGTGGAAAAGGAATACAGGGGGCCAACCTTCTGACAAATTACTTTTATATGACGTCATCGATCTTTGGTTGTCCACATGTTCTAACTACAACTTGTGTTGATGGTTACCCAAACATATATGATTTGCAAGTGCAAGAAACAAGAAGGTTGCACTGCTGGTCTATGATAACAAGCGGTTTCTACGTAATCCTGGTTCTTTGTGTTATTTGAAAGAGTTTGATCTTACTATTAGCATGTTTTTTCAATATCTTTGCACAGACATCAGCGGCAACTTGTGATAGCATTCCAACAAGAATCAAGTTCACCTTTCCACCAACTGCAATAACAATGAGCCAAGAAGCATCCTATTTCTTTAAAATGAGAGGTGTTGGTAAACCATCCCGACAAAACTTTCACAACATCAAGAACATGTACCCCCTTCCCGCATTCTATCGATGAATCCCTTCCAATTATGCGCAAGTCAGGCTCTTGTGGTGAATTATAGATCAAATGATGTATCATCGTAATTTTGCAACAATTATCATCAGGATCCATTACGAAAGGGCAACGATCACAAGACAGAACAGCGTCCCTTGCGTGATGTTATATACAAGATGGAAACGTGAGGCTTCACCTGTGAAAGAAGCCATTTGGAAAGGCTCAGTTACAAGACGCAATATCATACGAATAGCCCAGTGGCATTTTCCAAACACGAGAGGTTCGGGTTCTGAAATGCAAAAATCGAAAATATAGATCAAATTCTTTGGACGATATTCTTCGTTCACCCCAACCCGCAACAAGCTCCAGTTTTACCACCACGGCCACACCTTCTTCAAGATCGACCACCTTTTCTCCTCCAGATTACTTTAATACAATTCCCCGAAAACATCACAGAGTCAACGGACAGCCTCAAAAAGCCGATTGTGTCTCCCAATCCTCCTTCAAGATAGCCAGCTGTTCATCCACCGAAGTCACTTTGTTCCTTATAATTCCCGCGACCACCTTCCAGAATAACGATCGCGACCATCTCATCAAACTCAGAAATTTGCTATCCTCAATGATTACCAACGATCGATTTGTAGATTCATGGTTACGATGCCCCGATTACAAATTCCATCTTTCCAATGGCCCAGTGGCAGAGGAGGGTTTGCCTTCCTGTCCCAAACGAGATGTGTCAAAAAGTCAATGCGGACTTCGCAAGAGTCACACAGATCACAACAACAAACGGATAGAGACACCAATTCTCCCGAATCTTCAGGTCACAACAGTGACGAATCAATTTGCAAAAGAAAGATCAAGCTGGAACAGCAACGAATCCCTCACGGTTGCTGGTCACGACATTGAGGTAGGTGTATACTATATTGTGAAATACTAGTATTGATCTGATGCCTTCCCAACTTAGGAATTAAAATTGTGCGGTATATTGCTGACAGCCTAGTTGACATCAATTGTGCTTTGTACTGCTCTTTAAGAAACAGGCATACATTTTGGTATTCATCTTCAAGGCTTAAATATTGTTAAATTATGATCATCTAATATCTAAAAAGAACCCCAATGGCATCTGTAAAAATCAACATTTCTAACAGTGTTTGAAATACTTGTAATATTTTTACTTTTTTTAAATTTTTTAGTTTTTTCGTTTTTTTTAAAGAAATTTAAAATTTACCTATTTTGAATTTTTTTGTTAAAAGTATTTTTATTTCTCTATTTACTGTGAAAAAAGATTTCTCGCGGGAAATTACTGTATTTGTTAATAAGAGAAAAATAGAATTCCCCTAGTGATATTGAGTGAGACGGTTACAGGTTGTTGTTACAAGACAGAGATGAGCTAAGTCTGTGCGGTATGTTGCAAAACAGATCGCAAAAATAGGTAGTTCCCATGACGTAATCATTGTGATGCAAGGCATATGATGTCACTTGTGGAGATCACAAAGGGGCCACAGAGTTAAGACCGATGTCTACTCCACTTCGCGTCCGAAGATCACGGACTGCGAAGGAATTTGACCCGATTTTTTATTGCCTCGGCGCAAGAATTTCTATCGCGCGAGGGATTTTGAGCCTTCGCGGAGGAGTTGAATTTGTTAACTCTCGGCGATATCGCGGCAGCGAAAATTCTCTGATTGGTTGTTCTAGGAACCAAGGTCGGGCAATGACCTCATGAAAACCAAGCTGATGCTCTTAAAATTCTCCCTATCAGCCGTACATCAAACATTCAACAACAATTACATTCAATGAAATACACATTAAAGGTCCATGGCCGATCGCTAATGCATCGGTCCCAGAAGCCACAGTTTACCGGAAGTGGTCAACATTGGGTATCAGAAGAAGCTACTATTTTTCTCATTTATCTGTGAAATCTAGGCCAAAGGATGTTTGGTTGGAAGTAATGGGCGAAAATGTACCCCAATGTGGTCTCGACCAATATTCTTTTACACAGTACTCTATGGGGCTTACGAAATCACGTTTTCTGCTCTCACATGAAAAACGCTTGAAATATTCGGCGCGAAACTTTACCAGGGGGGTGGTTTTTGGGTGAAGGCCAATTCTATCAAGATGAAACTTGCATATCCGAAACGGGCCATCACCCCTTTAAATGGCCAATTATTAAAAAGCTGTGGATGTAGTTTTGAAAATTCAAGAGTCGTATTGATCACCATGAGGCTGATTATTTTTAAGGATGATCGTTAAATAATGTTGGTCGGTTAGTACCAAATATTTTGTTTACCCACCTGAAACTTCTATTCTGAGTGCCGCATCCTACATGTGCCATATAGTAACCACATGTACAACGGGGGTCCAAATGGCAGGCAAGTACATCGAACTGGGCAGTTAACCCTCGTATACCCGAAGGGGGGGGGGAGGTGGTACCACCCCCATTCAGGTTTTCCCCGGCTTGCTAAAACCCCCTTTTTGGTGCCAAATTATTTACAGGTAATTGTCAATTGACATGTTCCGCTCCTTTTATCCAAAACAAACATCACCGCGGGTAGTATAGTTAAGATACGGGGTGATCCCAAATTGATCGATGGGGGGGGGGGGGGGGGGGGTGGGTGGAACCCCCCCCCTCCGGAAGAGAAGTACCCACATGCCTGACACCAACACAGTGAACATAACATCCACCTTGATTTTGGTACCCAATAGATAGTTGGTCCTCCTCTTTCCTTTGATACTCAAAATGATGTACCAACATGCCTAGCAGTTACGTCAACAATGACGTTATAATGTTCACATGTCAGCAAAAACTGCCAATTCCATAGACACACACAGTGAAAAATCAATTTTTCGCAAAAAGGTTGGGAAAATCAGATTTTCATGCGGGTTTTGACTCTACTTGATGGGAAATGACTCGTTGTATATATAAAGGAATCATTTTAGAGCGTATAATAG
Organism: Ophioderma brevispina; assembly: GCA_023653785.1. Classification (NCBI taxonomy): domain Eukaryota; kingdom Metazoa; phylum Echinodermata; class Ophiuroidea; order Amphilepidida; family Ophiodermatidae; genus Ophioderma; species Ophioderma brevispina. The sequence continues at coordinate 13,534 of JAMKCH010032755.1, forward strand.
GGTGTTTTGATTCGCTAAATTGCGCGGAAATATCAATTTTCCACCCTATATACAGTATTTTCGTAGCTTCATCAAATATGACGTCATGGTGACGTCATTAAGGGGGATGTTAGTATTATTTTGGTACCAATGGGAAAGAAGCGAAACTCTAAGCTAATCCTTTGGTACCAAATTTACAGGAATCGGGGTTCAGTAACGAAAATCACAGGGGGGGTTGGTAACCACCCCCACTCGGGAGTTTGTTACAAAAAATGGCTCCAGGTAGACGAGGGTTGGGTTAACAATTATTACGTATTCAGGTCATGCAAATGCGGAAGATGTGCGAAATAAATGTAAAACAATACAAAAATAGTCCGAACATGTACAAGACAAGAATTCAAAATGTTATATTGGCAAAATCGCAAATAGTAGTCCAGGACGTAATCAGTGTGATGCAATGCATCTGATACTTGTGTGAGATCCAATGGACGAGTTTAGCCCTGATGTATACTCCCTTCCTCGTCCCGCGATAATCACGACTGCGAAGGACCGTTACCCCGATTGTTTTTAGTGCTCGGCGAAAGCATTTCTATCCGCGCGATGGATGTTAGCCGTCGCGGAGAGTTGAATTTGTTCAACTCTCGCAATCGCGGCCGCGAAATGCTCTGATTGGCTGTTCTAGGAACCCAAGGTCGGGCAAATGACCTCGATGAAAACCACGGAACCGGCTCTTAAAATCTCCCTATCAGCCCAAATCAACAAACATTCACGACAAACATCCCATGAAATACACATTCAGTCCATGCCCGATTGCTAAATGCCTCGTCCCCAGAAACCCAGATTTTAGGTTTTGTTTACGGAAGTGTCACCATTTTGGGTATCAAAACAGCTCTAGTTCTCATTTATCCTGTGAAATCTAGGGCCAAAGATGTTTGGTTGGAGTAATGAGCGAAAATGTCCCCACTTTGGTCGACCAACATTAAATTTACATACTCATGGTGATTTATTGTCGAATCAACGTTTTCTGGCTCTCCCCACATGAAAACGCAGTGAAATAATATCGGCGCGCAACTTTACAGGTGGGTTTGTGGGTGAGCCACTCCTATCAAATGAAACTTCATATCCTTAAAGCGGCCATCCCCTTTAATGGCCAATTATTATTAAGCTGTGGATGTAGTGCAAATTCAAGAGTAGTATGATCACAATGAGCCTGATTATGTTTTAAGGATATCGAAAGTTTATTCGGTTTAGTACCAAATATTTTGTTTACCCACCCCTGAATTCATCATCTGAGTTGCCGCATCCACCTGTGCCATGTATAGTCAACCCCATGACAACGGTGTACAAATGCAGGCAAGTACCATCGAACTGGGCATTTAACAACCCCGTCTCTACCGACGGGGGGGGGGTGGGTGACACCCCCCTTCAGGTTTTTTCCCCGGCTGCTAAAACCCCCCTTTTTGTGCCAAATTTTTAAGTATTGTCATTGACATGTTCCGCTCCTTTTAAATCCAAAAACAACCAGCCACCGGGGTATAGTAAGGATACATTGTGATCCCAAACAGTGAGCGATGGTGGGGGGGGGGGGGGGTGGGGTGGTTAACCCCCCTCCCCCAAAAAAGCAAAAAACTCAAAAAATCAAAAAATAAAAAAAGTAAAAAAAACTGGGGGGGGGGGGATTGTGTAACCAATAGATGCTATGGTCCTCCTCTTTCCTCTTTCCTTGTATCAAACTGAGTACCAACATGCATAGCATTACTTCACAAACGTCAATATAATTTCCCCATCAGCAGAACTGCCATTTCCCCCCTAAACACACACAGTGAAAATCAATTTTTTCCTCCGCCAAACAGGTTCGAATCAGTTTTCATGGCTGGTTTTTTGACTCGCTTGATGGTAATGACTAGTTTATATAAAGACAATTTAGGGCTATATAGGGTGGGGGAGGGAGTCGCTAAAATTGCGAAATATCAATTTTCCACCCTATAATTCAGTATTTCGTACTTTCCTCCTCAACATGATGACTCATGTGACGTCCTATGGGAGTTGAGTCCTTATTTGGGTTCACCTAATTTTTGGAAGAAGAAACTCTACTAAAGCTATCCTTTGGTACCAATTTACCGGGATCGGGTGTTCAGTAACGAAAATCACAGGGGGGGTGTACCCCCCCCTCCCCCCCCCCTTCGGGAGGTTGGTTTCAAATTGCTCAGTTAAGACAGGTTAAGATATTATTAATGATTCAGGCATGCAAATGCGGAGATGGCGAAATAATTGAAAATCAACTACAAATAGTCAGACAATGTACAAATTCAATGGTATTGGCACATCAGTCTTGTATTCCTTTACACAGGCCTGGCTACACATTTTAATAGAACTTTCCTAGTAGCCTATCGTAAAATGTGTCGCTCGTCCTATTACTAGTTGCTAGATCTCATCGGAACTCCAACGCCATATCGTCAAATACCCGAACGGTCTGTAGATATTTATCTAAATTGTGATCAAATTTGTCAACTGGCAAATTAGTTGTCAATAAATAATACAAGGCAACAGCAACGACTCCCCGACGATGAGACATTTAGCGCTCGGAGTAACAATGACTTTATATCGCGCGGTATGGCCGATGTAAAGATTTCATTGAGGCATCGGGGGGCCGGCGATGAAGGGATAGTGGAGTATACATCGGGCTTTAGGCTATGTTTATTCCCTGATAGTCTGTAATACTTATTATTAAGATTGGGGAGCCCACCTACCTAAAGCCTTTTTTGCAGAAAAAGGGCAAATGGCAGTATTAAATGGCCTATAAGTTTATGTCTGCAGGACTGAGAAGAGTCCTGGATATATACTATGTTTTAATATGACTTTGAAATTGTCATTTTGGAGTCTTCCTGTGAGGACATTCATCGTTGAACTAACGCGTTCTTTTAATTCCTGGACATAGTCGTCACATCCGATGGACTTTTAAGTAGACGTATCTTGACTTTGAGGTATCATTATGAGGTTGGTGTTTTGGAAATACACCTCTTGAACCGATCAATTTGATAAATATCATAATATCGTGTTATGATAACATTGCAGACATTGTTCCACAAGGCTCATTTGTTTTTGTGTTTAAGGTTTTCGGACCTTGACGTCGTACCTGTACGTACTGTGACCATGGGAATATCAGATTTTTCCCCATGTTTAGCCCTGCAATTCTTCTACACTGCATCGGAACCGCAAACGCAGGCTGTACACACACAACAAGGCGTCCAAAAGATACGTTCTGATTAAATTTCGAAAATATAGTTTTTGGCAGGTGTACGATACGCAATAGTCTCTGAGAAACTAAAGTCTCTAAAAGATTGCGGGCAATGTCCAAGTTATATAAGTCGTATTTTTTTCTGGAGTAGTAAACATTTGTGTGTCGTATAGAGGCCCGATAACAGCCCATAGATACGTTGTAATAACAAATTCCGGGATCAGGAATTTTTTACAAGTCGTGTTTTATGGAAGACATCGTTGTTGAAGGCACAACTGTTCATATAGTGGGCAAAGCATCTGCACAAAAACGATTTGGAAGAGAACATTGAGGCCGGCAATCCTCGAACTGAGGGGAGTCTCCGGGTCACCAGCATTTACTTGGTCAATTCTTTAACCAATTTTTATAATTCGCGAATATTTTTTAAATCCGTACATTATGGCCCTAACAATGAGGGCTATCATCGGGAACTTGAGCCACACTACTCTTAAAAATATCACATGGTGCAACCACTATATGTTGTGTTCACAAAGACACCTCCTAGATCCCGATACCACCGATATCTATTACATTTGGTATTCGATTTGCCCTTGTATTTACCGATTTGCCCAACCTACTGGTGAAGCGCCTGTAAACCGAACCACTTCCTAGTAACGACAAATCTCCACGAGATAATTTGGTCGCTATCTGTTTTCCGAGCTTGCCAGTGTCTTCACTACTCAAATTAGACAGCAAGGTCTTAATATGCTGTATACCCCAACAGTATACGTTTTTTCGCCCCATATGTCAGGACATGTTGCGGTGATGACTTGGGTGGTGTCCCATTTGCAAGGCAAGAAGTTTTCTCTTTGCTCATGATGGTGGCGACCAAAAGTACCACCGAAAATGAGTACACATTTTAATTAGGAAGTCGAATTACATGTTATGTTGCAAGACTACACAGTTCAAAAGTAACCAAGCTATTTTAAACACAAATATACCGGAAAAAAAAAAAAAAAAAAAAAAAAAAAATATGTCCGAATAAAAAAACATGGCCAAACATAACTCACAACATCGATAATAAAATTCTTATTATTGCTTTAAAATTGTTACAGAATTATTGACGAAAATATTAGGTGTGATTGTATCGATGTATTACTATGCTATCCTAATATCAAAAGAATCAGGAAAAGTGAAAGCAAATCAGCTGTCCATCTGTCATGAACCCTTTAACGGAGATCCCCAAACCCCTCTGACCATGCATGTTATATACCACTCGAGTATCTGTTAGCCATCCTATGGAAGCTAAAACATCAGTGTGAGCAATAAACCCTACGCAGCAAGATTTTTTTTCTTCAAATTTACACGTTATTTTTGCTTCAATTTTGCTGTGGTTGTATTACCAGGAGTAACAGCTACAGAAAATTTTATTTGGTGTCTTCAGAAAATTTGGACTTTGGGTTCAGAACTATACCGATTTTGCGGAGAGACCAAATAAATATAGCAGTTTGGTTGGAGCCATTAACCATTGGATGCTGAGAGAGACTGACGGAACATTAGAGGGGACCGACGTATGGCGAGCCATAACACATTAAGCCAGACAATTCCACATGCAATTTCAGATGGCATAGATTTCTTCTCTTCTCGAAGCAAAAACATTCAGTTTGATAAATGTCTATTGTCTAACGAATATAAGTAAAAATATCTTAAAATTAAATTCCATTGTTCAATGCATAACGAGTCGTTTTGGAATTATCCACCAAGCACCCCATATCAATTCCTCTTACATACCATCATGCAACTGCTAAGTTTGTTGTTTTACAATCTAAAACTAGTTTAATTAGGTTTGCACAATTGTAATCTCATAGTCCATAAATGCATAACTAAAGATGAAGTTTCTTAAGAAGAATGCGGAAGTAACAACTTAAAATTCAATGTTCGCACACTGCTGTGTTTTTTCAAGCGGAACAAAACGTCTATGGGTTCAGCACTTTTGCTCCCAGTTTCGTTGTTAGGACTCAAACCCATAAATCGTTGCTAGAACCAAAAGTAAACTGGTGTCTAAGCTTTACCCCAGCTATCTTGAGTGCTTTGAATTTCATTATTGGGAATTTAACTTTTTTTATTTTTTTTATTTTTTTTATTTTTTTTATTTTTTTTATTTTTTTTAATCATCCTTCAATTAACTCTCCCACCTTCTATTGTTTCATAACCAATATTTGGTGTTAAATTTTGTACCTAAATCACACTGCTGGAAGACCATGTTACTGCGATGTAAGCGATTGGCATCGTGGTTTGGGTCTCAAAATCGGCCCAACCGATTTTTAAGTCAATACCTCATCAAAATAGGCGACTGTAACTTCTTCCTCCTCCAAAAAACATTAAAGAAACTAACATACTCAGTACAAACATAACAGCTTTGCAGTACGCTGCAATGTTGTCAAGAAACACTAAAAGTATCTATGTGCCAAAACAAATAACACCATGTAGAAAAGAAATCGAGTAGAATATGGGCGCAAATAGTCCAGCTAAAGACCGTGGGAACCTGTGGTAGTTATATAGTTGGTTGTTTTTCGGGCACGTTCTAGACCAGGTTTTCCTGTCTTAATCCTGGTGCCAGACTTAAAACCTTGAGCATTTTTGAGAACAAAAATCCAAAAGGCCAATCAAAACACTAAACTGAGTTTGTTCCTGTGCTCAAAAGTTGGAATTTTTATTGCCTATCCTCAAACACCCATTTGTGACCAATTAAAAAAAATTGCGTTAATTACCTCCTAATTAGAGAAAGTCAATCGTGGCCTTGGCCCACTTGAACAAAGACAGGGAACGGACAAGTCATCTGCGATAATCTACTTTTGACCAGAGATGGTATATTCGGTACATAGTCTTATGCATTAGAAGCAATAAAGATTGGTTGATTGAGACACAGTAATTGAAAAGTAGCTTTTTCAATACTTTTATACTCAAAAAATACACTAAAGCCAGGAAGCACGACATCGCAGGAAGGGTGCGGGGATATATCATTGACTCATATAGCCAAGAGTTGTGAATTATGGTAAAGGTCACTCATAATCCTTAAGAGCTATTCATGAGATCGTAACTATAAATCAAGCGTTAATATCGGCACAGAATAAGGCAACGAGGATGGACGTTCAATATGGCTACAAATGTCAGTTCAGCCAGGCGTAAGTCCCCATTCACGCTGGAGGCTAGAATTAATCTGTGGTTTTAAAAGATTCTAGATTAGCGATTCACAAATCACAAATAATGCGTATCTTAGTGAATCAGTTGAGGGGGAGAATCGTTAATGCATCAAATATCACATAGGGAGATGAACAAGGTGGATCGCAGAAAACCGTACATAAAGTTCTACACTAAAAACGGAGGCTAGAAGTTTATCCTTAGACCCAGTTAGAATGTCTAACCAGTCGCACGAATTGTGGCGCACAACGCGACCGCGGCAACATACAACTATGGAAAGACCCATCGTGCATAAGCAAGTAAAGTACTGTGGTCTGACGTGTGGTCAGTGAAAAGCATTTGGTCCAGGAAAGGCAGGACATCGTTGAATCTCGACCGTTAAAAAAAAAATCATGAGTTCGAGCCCCACGTGGTCAACGGTCTGTGCTCCTCACGGGCAAGATGCCTTAATCTCAATTTCCAATTGCCAATCGTCAATTTTCCCGTCAAAACCCAGCGAATGTGAGGAGCTGTTATGGAATATTACAAGCTAAGACAGACTCCACAATCAGGCTTGTGCCTTGTAATGAAGAGTGGGAGCGCCAACCTAGATGAAGCGCAATATTGTGACGATTTCTTGAAGCCGCTATAATATGTCAACCCGCGATTGAGACCTTTACTGGTTCAACGCTATATAAAAACTGGTTGTGTTTTATACTGGGTATACTAAAGGGGTCAACGCGAGATGTCACAATAACAGATGTGGTCCCGACAAATGTGAAAATTGCGATTTTTGCACTAATTGTAAAAGCTTTCCATCAACCCGTCCCCATCTGAAAGGATAAGCTGAGAAATATTTCTTGGTACAAAAAGCTGTTAATTGCGGAATTCGTCTACGAGCAGATACGAATTCTCCTATTTTTTTAAATGGCTGTCTTATCCCTTGGTTCGACACAATAATATGGGTACTACTGTTCACATTAATTGATAAATTTATCAGGATGCCCGTGTATATTGCATGGTGGGAAGGAAAAATAGGAAAGGCGAGAATAGGCTAAAATGATCAAACAGGCTGAAACATAAAAGAGGGTGGACTGTTGACTAACAAAGGAAGGAATTCCTTCCATTTCAGGAAAACTGGAATCCCTGTTAAATTTGACGCCCTGTACTCACCTAGGTCTTGGCCCTGGGGGTTGGTACTTGAAATGTGTTTTAATGATATGTTCTAGTGCTTATTCCCTGGTTAATACGGTTTAGTATTGGGAATATCGTGTTCTTGCCCCCTGGACCCTCCACTGTAAATCTTCGTCGTTCACGAAGAGTCACGGATAGACGGGCGTTTTATACTATCAGCTAGGTGAGGTCTTGATTTTTCTTATCCTTTTCATGCATACCCGTACGGTTGTAAAATGGCATGGATACGACTACCAACCGGGGCGAGACCACTACATGTATGAACAAAAGTTACCACTCGCCAAGATAGACTGGTCCGCCTCTCCTTTGAAACCTGTGGCTAAGTGGAATTAGGTGATCTATTGCCTGCAATGTGTCGCGGTCATCATAATCCAGGAAGAACAAATGAAATTGAAGATGAGGAATCATGGCAGTTATAACACTCTCTACTTGAGCATGTACAGGCCGATAATATTCGAAGCATATATAAAGCGCAGAAATATTCAGTAGATTGAATATGGCAAAAACTTAATGTCCCTCATAATTACAAATATAACAACAGATCATGTCAGCATATGAGTTTCAGGTGTCCAAAACCAACACTTTTGAATATATGATAATTATAACATTTCCAGGCATTTCGTGATCCACAGCCTCGGTCCCCGTCCCCCGCGTTACCACAAAAATTTTGAGAGTTATAAATCTACGTTTAACGTTAGTAATCCATGTGTAACTTAATCTACTGCACAATTCGGTCGCATCTGTAAAAATTCGCATTTTGTATTTTCTTCGTAAATGGACAGAAATACCACACAATGGTGGCCTATGGGGACCGTGGGAAACAACAATAGCTCATAACACAAATCGCAGTCGGATGACCTAAAAAGCTGTGATACATTTCTCAATGATATCTAGTGAACATGCATAAAACTAAGTGCTGGAATCAAAATGCCCTTTAATGTACAAGGGAGAGGGTTCTTTGGACCACAACACTACATTTTGCATTATCATGAAACTAACGATATACTTGTTCCACTTTTTTTTTTCCGACTCATATTTGAATATTTGTCTATCCGGATAAGCATCTGCTCTTTGCATCATTGCTCGTTCATTTACTAATTTAGTGCGATCCCTCCCGTGGAACCCTACGAAACCCCCCATTTTTCCACCAGCAACGGGAGTGTTAGTAACATATTATTAAAACAATTATGAAATATTTGAATAATCCCTTTTTAGTAATTTACATGATTCATGTAAATGTAAAAAAAATAGTATTAAAATCATTCCCGTTATACTGTCCCTCTCTCCATGTCATGCCACTGTACAAACCGGAAAGTACGCGGCTCACAGGACAATACCAACCTTTTCCAAATAGTACATATAAAAAGACTGTTTTCAATATAGAGGTCTATTGTGGAAACGAGGCCTTGTTAATTGCAGGGGACGGTAAGTGACAAAGTGCGCTTCCGGATACATTGTGATTTGGCACAAGTATTTTAGGCATTGGTAATTACGATTAAAATTTAGGGAAGCACTTGCAACCCCCCTTAATGTACCCCAACTTGGGTTCAAGGTATACCGGTGTCAAAAATTTAAAATGCAGCCTGTGTTGCAAAGCCACAACACATGATCATGTTGTCTGGATTACAAGATTCCAAACAGGTAAGCGTTTTCATACTACCTAGGGGCTTTATAGTGTTGGAATCTAATACCTAGATATGTAGAAGGATCTTGGATTGATGGATAATTCGTCATAGTACGCCAATAACTGATTGTCATAGTGCACTATTACTCCAGACACAAGACGATTCGTTATGTTTGGCATTTATTCTTTCTGCAAGATTTTATTTTCTGTCCCTATCTATATTTATTCTTTTAATACCTACATATTTTTTCATGAAATCCATGATTGTGTGCTAATACTACAACTCTGGAAGAATCAATCTTGCAGAAGTCAAGGAAGTATATACAACATGCTTAAACAGTGCGTATTTCTTCGGGGTGATAGAGGGAAATCCGTGAACATTGATCTTGAATCGCCTTGTCGTCTAGAGTAGCCTAGCTTGGCGAAATTACTACTTACTCGTTGAGTAGTCGATCAAGTGTGGACGATTGTTTTCAGGGACCTGTTTTGTTCTACCCATTAAGGGTCGGGGGGTTATTCCGTTTGCAGAAACAAATTCATTCCAAATTCGATTGAAAATAGTATGTGTGCGGATATCAAGGGTACGTCACATTATTATTACCCTTAATACACCGTTTTTTTCCAATTTATCCGGACTACATCATGGGCTGTAATCATTATCCCTGAAACCTCTAACAATACGCCAATTTTTCGACCAGGTTCAGACTTTATGGAGTGATATTCGCTGACAAATACGGTTCTTATAGTTTTGGAAGTTCATTTATTCAATATCATGAGTCAACCATTTGCATAACATGTCATTTTCTATAAACGGACTCACAAACCATCGTCATAATCACTTCAAAATTCAATGTCGCACTGCTGTGTTTTCAAGCGGAATACAAAACTTTCTATGTTTCATCCCTTTTGCTCACGTTTCGTGTAGGCTCAAACCATGAATCTGTGACCAAAGTAAAACTGTGGTCTTACACCAGCTATCTTGATTTCTTATTTGGGAATTTAACATTTTTTTACTTAAGCATTTTTCTTTTGTAATCTCAGGGATATTATTTTTTATAATCCTTTTTTTTTTTTAATTTTTCTTTTTTTATAAATTTATAATTATAGCCAGTTAAATTAAATTTACCAAAACAAACGCTGCTGAAGACCATGTTACTCTATGTCAGCGATGCATCTTTTGTTTGGCTCAAAATCGGCTCTCAACAGATGGATTTTTTAAGTCCTCTCAGCAAAATAGGCCGTAACTTTTCCTCCAAACATTTAAAGAAAAACTAACTACTCAGTACAAGCTTTGCATACATGCAATGTTGTCAAAGACCAAACTACAACGTAATCTATTGGTGGCCAAAATAACACCAGGTAGAAAATATCTGAGAGAATTTGATAGTGCGCAAAAGTCCAGGGCTAAAGACCGTGGGACCTTGTTTATTATAAATATTGTTTTTCCAGGTTTCTAGACCGTTTGTTCTTCTGAATCTGGATCCCGATAAAAACCTTGAGCATTTTTGAAGAAACGCAAAAATCCAAAATGGCCATCAAAACACTTAAAACTCATTTGTTAGTGCTCAAAGTTGTAATTTTTATTGCCTATCCAGTTCAAAAACACCCATTTGACCAATTAAAACTATTTTTTTATTAACCACCTAATTAAGAAATTCATATGGCCGCCAATCCAACAAAAGGGCACTGATAATCTACTTTTGACAATAGAATGGTAATTCGTACATATTCTTATGCTTAGCCAATAAATATTTTTGATTTAGACGCAGTAGTAATAAGCTTTCATAAATTTGATAATCAAATCACTAAAACATTCCAAGATAGCTCGCAAAATGGCAAAATTCATTACTACATATAGCCAAGAGTTGTAATGTGTGTAATCATATAACTTCATAAGAGCATTCAAGATATCATAACATAATCAAAAGCGATTAATATCTTCAAGATGGCATCCAGGATGGACGTTCAATATGGCTGCAAATGTCAGTCAGCAAATGCCATAATTCATCACGCTGAGGCTACATATATATCTTGTGGTTTTTATTCGGATTATCGGTTTCCAAAATTCCCAGTAAGGCTATCTTTAAGTGTCATTGAGTCGTTATTCATCAAATATCACAACAAGTATGGATGACAATTGACGTCATCACTAACCTTACAATAAACGTTACAACAATAACACTGAGCTAGAATTTTCCTTAAGCCCATGATATATATCCAGTCGCCAGCGATTGTGTCACCAACGCTACCCTCACTCAACTATGGAAAGACCAATCTTGCAGAAAGCAAGTAAAGTAACAAGGTGGTCTACGCGTGTGGTCAAGTGAAAACAGCATTTGTGGCTCTGGAAAGTGCCGGACTCGTGATCATTAACCGTTAAAAATGTTTCGAGTCCCCACTGTGTCAACGTGTCTTTGTCCCTGGGCACGATTCGTACTCTCACATTTCCTCGTCCACCCACTCGAAATGTGAGGAGCTGTTATGGGGAAAGATTACAATCTAAGAAGCTCCTAGGCTTGTGCGCTTGCTAATGAAAAGATTTTGAGCAGCCACCTAATGAAGCGAATGATTGTGACGATTTCTTGAAGGCAGCGTATAATAATGTCAACCGCTAGTTGAGCCTATTTACTTGGATTCGCCTATATAAAAACTGTTGTTATTATTCCATGTATATACATTAAAGGTGCAACGAGAGATTTCACATAACAGGTGTCCCGAAAAAATGTGAAAATTCTGATTTTTGCACTATTGTAAAGCTTTCCATCAAACATCCCCATCTGAAAGGATTAAGCTGAGAAATGTTTCTTTGGCCGTATAGGAGCAGATACGAAATTCAGCCTATGTTTTATATTGGCTTTTCTGAATCCTTAAGGTTAGACACATAATGTGGTATACTTTTCAACATGATTTGATCAATTTAAAACCAGGGATGCCAGTGGCATATTGCATGTGGGAAGGGAAAAGTGCGCGAATTAGGCTAAAATGATCCAAAACAGGCTGAAAATAGATAAAAGTGCGGAAATTTTGACTAACAAAGGGAAGGAATTCCTTCCATTTCGGGAAAACTGGCATCCCTGTTAAAAATTTGACCCCTGTACAATCTTTGTCTTGGCCCCCTATCCTTAAGGCACCATTTGGGTTAGTACTTGAGATGTGTTACAAATGTGTGCTAGTTCCCTGGTTAATACTTTTATTATTGGGAATATCGGTTTCTTGACACCGGGACCCTCCACTGTAAAATGCTCTCGTTCACGAAGGATTCACGGAATAGACAGGGCGTTTACTAGTCTATCTAGGTGAAGGTCTTGATTTTCTTATGCCTTTTCATGCACAGACCGATACGGCTTTAAAATGGCATGTGATACTACCGGGCGACCAACTACATGTAATTAAAAAACACTCGCCAAGATAGACTGGTCCGCCTCTCCTTTGAAACCTGTGGCCTAGTGAATTAGGTGATCTATTTCGCAATGTGTACGCGGTCATCATATCCAGGAAGAAACAAATGAAATGAAAGATAGAGGAAGTCATAGGCATTATACACTCTCTACGTTATGAGCATGTACAGGCCGATAATATTCGAAGCATATTATAGCGCAGAAATATTCAAGTAGATTCAGAATATGACAAAAAAACTGAAATGTAATCCTACATATTAAAATATAAAAAAATATCATTTACAGCATGAGGAGTTTCAGGTGTCCAGAAACCAACACATTTTGCAATATATAGATAAATATCATAACAGTTACAGGGGCATTTCGTGATCCACAGCCTCGTCCCCCCGACTTACCTAGATTTTATATAATCTGAACGGTTAACATTAGTAATTCATGTGTACTTAATCTTACGTGCAAATTCGGTCGCATCTGTAAGAAATTCGCAATTTTGTATTTTCTGTCCGTAAATGGACAGAAATTACCACACAGTCGCCTATGGGACCGTAGGAAACAAGCATATGCTCATAACACAAATCGCAAGGTCGGGATGAACTAAAAAGCTGTGAATAAGCATTTCTCAATGATATCTAGTGAACAATGCATAAAACAGAAGGTGCTGGAATCACGAAATGCACCTTTAAGTGGACAAGGGAGAGGGGTTTCTTGGGACCCACAAACTACATTTTGCCAGTATATGACTAACGATATACTTTTTCCGACTCATATTTGTCTAATACGGATACGCATCTTTGCATCATTGCCTCGTTATTTACATAATTAGTGCGGATCCCTACGAACCCCACTGTCCAGCAACGGGAGTGTTAGTAACATATTAATTAAAACAAGTAATTATGAATATTTATTCCTTTTTAAGTATTTACATATTATTACATGTCATATCTCCATCATGCCACTGTACAAACCGGAAAGTTACGCGACAGACAATACCACCTTCCAAAATAGGACATATAAAAAAGACATGTGTTCAATATAGAGGTCGATTGGGCCTTTTAGAACACATATTAACAACTTTTTCATTCCACATATACATTTTGTTGAAACGAGGCCATGTTAATTTTGCAGGGGACTGTAGTGAAAAAGTGTGCGCTTCCGGATAAAATTGTGGATTTTTGCACACAAGTATTTTAGGCATTGGTAATCGATAAAATTTATGGAAGCACTTGCCAACCCCCTTAATGGACCCCAGCTTGGGTTTCAAGGTTATACAGGGGTCAAAATTTTAAAATGCACCGATTGTGTTGAAAAGCACACCATGATATTTGTCTGGTTACAAGGATTCCAAAAAGGTATACCTATGGCTTATAGTTTTGGAATCTATTAACATAGATATGTATATGGATAGATGGATGGATGGATGGATGGATAGATTCGTCATAGAAGACAATAACTTTATTGTTATTATTGCATATTACTCAAGAAAATAAAAAAAAAAAAAAAAAAAAATGGCCTGGCAGCAAACCTTAATGAAGCGACATGATTCTGACGATTTCCTGATGCAGCGTAATGATAATAGGCCACGCGCTTTGAATCCTCAGGTAAAAAGCGCAATATAAATCCCGCTATTATTATATTATTATTATTAAAAAGCTGTGAATAAGCATTTCTCAATGATATCTAGTGAACAATGCATAAAACAGAAGGTGCTGGAATCACGAAATGCACCTTTAAGTGGACAAGGGAGAGGGGTTTCTTGGGACCCACAAACTACATTTTGCCAGTATATGACTAACGATATACTTTTTCCGACTCATATGTTTAATATTTGTCTATACGGATACGCATCTTTGCATCATTGCCTCGTTATTTACATAATTAGTGCGGATCCCTACGAACCCCATTGTCCAGCAACGGGAGTGATAGTAACATATTAATTAAAACAATTATGAATATTTATTCCTTTTTAAGTATTTACATATTCATGTAATTAAAAAAAAATAATATAAAATTCAGTTATCCCTTTATATGTCATATCTCCATCATGCCACTGTACAAACCGGAAAGTTACGCGACAGACAATACCACCTTCCAAAATAGGACATATAAAAAAGACATGTGTTCAATATAGAGGTCGATTGGGCCTTTTAGAACACATATTAACAACTTTTTCATTCCACATATACATTTTGTTGAAACGAGGCCATGTTAATTTTGCAGGGGACTGTAGTGAAAAAGTGTGCGCTTCCGGATAAAATTGTGAATTTTTGCACACAAGTATTTTAGGCATTGGTAATCGATAAAATTTATGGAAGCACTTGCCAACCCCCTTAATGGACCCCAGCTTGGGTTTCAAGGTTATACAGGGGTCAAAATTTTAAAATGCACCGATTGTGTTGAAAAGCACACCATGATATTTGTCTGGTTACAAGGATTCCAAAAAGGTATACCTATGGCTTATAGTTTTGGAATCTATTAACATAGATATGTATATGGATAGATGGATGGATGGATGGATGGATAGATTCGTCATAGAAGACAATAACTTTATTGTTATTATTGCATATTACTCAAGAAAATAAAAAAAAAAAAAAAAAAAAATGGCCTGGCAGCAAACCTTAATGAAGCGACATGATTCTGACGATTTCCTGATGCAGCGTAATGATAATAGGCCACGCGCTTTGAATCCTCAGGTAAAAAGCGCAATATAAATCCCGCTATTATTATATTATTATTATTAAAAAGCTGTGAATAAGCATTTCTCAATGATATCTAGTGAACAATGCATAAAACAGAAGGTGCTGGAATCACGAAATGCACCTTTAAGTGGACAAGGGAGAGGGGTTTCTTGGGACCCACAAACTACATTTTGCCAGTATATGACTAACGATATACTTTTTCCGACTCATATGTTTAATATTTGTCTATACGGATACGCATCTTTGCATCATTGCCTCGTTATTTACATAATTAGTGCGGATCCCTACGAACCCCATTGTCCAGCAACGGGAGTGATAGTAACATATTAATTAAAACAATTATGAATATTTATTCCTTTTTAAGTATTTACATATTCATGTAATTAAAAAAAAATAATATAAAATTCAGTTATCCCTTTATATGTCATATCTCCATCATGCCACTGTACAAACCGGAAAGTTACGCGACAGACAATACCACCTTCCAAAATAGGACATATAAAAAAGACATGTGTTCAATATAGAGGTCGATTGGGCCTTTTAGAACACATATTAACAACTTTTTCATTCCACATATACATTTTGTTGAAACGAGGCCATGTTAATTTTGCAGGGGACTGTAGTGAAAAAGTGTGCGCTTCCGGATAAAATTGTGAATTTTTGCACACAAGTATTTTAGGCATTGGTAATCGATAAAATTTATGGAAGCACTTGCCAATCCCCCTTAATGGACCCCAGCTTGGGTTTCAAGGTTATACAGGGGTCAAAATTTTAAAATGCACCGATTGTGTTGAAAAGCACACCGTGATATTTGTCTGGTTACAAGGATTCCAAAAAGGTATAGTTTATACTACCTATGGCTTATAGTTTTGGAATCTATTAACATAGATATGTATATGGATAGATGGGTGGATGGATGGATAGATTCGTCATAGAAGACAATAACTTTATTGTTATTATTGCATATTACTCAAGAAAATAGGAAAAAGACGTATTCGTTATTTTGCATTTTAATTCTTTCTCAAATTTTATTTTCTGTACCTAATCTATATTTATTCCTTTTAATAAATACATAATTTTTCATGAATAGTCATGATTGTGCGATACTACAACTATGGAAAGATCAATCTTGCAGAAGGCAAGGGAAGTATATACACAGTGCATTAAACAGTAAATAAGTTTCTGGTGATAGAGGGAAATGCAGTGAACATTGATACTTGAATCGCCTTTCTTTCATGAAGTAGGCCTAGTAATTGGCGAAATTACTCCGTTGAGTAGTCGATCAAGGTGTGGACGATTTGTTTTCAGGTAACTGTTTTGTTCTACCCATTAAGGGTCGGGGGTTATTCCGTTTGCAATAAACAATATTCAGTTCCAAATATAGAGTGAAACTAGTATGTTGTGCGGATATTCAGGGTACGTCAAAATTATTATTACCCTTAATACACCGTTGTTTTCCAATTTACGGACTGACATTCAGTGGGCGGTATCATTAATCCCCTGAAACTCATGAACAATAACGCAATCTTCGACCAGGTTCAGACTTTATGGAGTGATATTCGCTGACAAATACTGGTGCTGTATAGTTTTGAATTTCATTTACATCAAGTATCATGATCAACTCATTTGCAGAACATTCAATTTCTTATAAACGTACTCAAACACAAGGTCATAATCACTTCAAAATTGGGAGGGGGTGATGGCCAATGACAAGTACTGCTGCTGTATCATCTTGTGTTACATTTCTTGCGTATTAATGGGTATTCAATTCAGCTAATTTGAAAATTCAATATACATTAAAGACTATCAGTGATTAGCTAAATCAGGAAATTGAAAAAAAAATCATCACAAATTAGATAGGTACCTAACACACCTTGCAAAGGATACGGCTGAAAAGCAACCTAATAAAGAACAAAAATTCGGACATTTCCAGGCATTACTGTCCGTACGGACAACTAGCAACAGGTAATTTGAATGGCGATTCATATCTTCCAAAACACTGCGGGTTCCTTTATTTTCTGACAATTTTTCAGTTGCAAAAAAAAATAATCTAAGAACATTCTACAGAATTATCCTGCACTTTTAAGCGATTCCTGCAAATTTCAAAATATGTGACTCTTGGGTTAAATTGACTCTTTCAGATGGAATTTTGTTGATGTTACTCGTCATTGATTGAATTGTCACTCTATAAGGAGTGAAAGAGAATTGACAGCTTCACTTCAAAAGAGGGAAATTTAACTCCAACAAAGACTGGGCCCTAGAGTCCACTCCTTGAAAGAGCGATTTTCACTCGTTACATTTAGAAGAGTTGCATTTGTGTCAGTATGTGGCATTTTGTGAGATCGGTGGTACTAGGGAGCGGCACTGACACATATTCAGAGCAAAAGTTTTACTTTCTCTCCAACTCTAAACGACATAATGATGCATCGCGACCAAATATATCAAAAGATTAAAAAAAGGGTCATTCAAGGTTTTACCCTGGGTCAAAGATATACCCAGCATGCTCAAGATTGTGGAGACGGGGTGTCAAATGATGGTCATACTGAAACGGAAAATGGATGTTAACTCTTTGGCCGACGGGTGTTGAGGGTTGCTTGGAGTCTACTGATGGAGGTTTGTAGACTGACGTAACTACGACAGAACTGAGCTCAACGGGTTAGACCTCGATGTTGTTGTCAGCAGACAGTGAATTGGCTTCTACAACAGCGTATGTGTTCACATACAGAGTGAATAGACAAACGTATGTGCATGAAAAAAAAAACACAAAATTTGACCGTGACCTGTTTACTCAAATGTAACGCCGTTGATGTTTCACGATTAGCAGATTTTCGACCGTTCTATGCTGAAAAAAAGTGTAGAAGATGAGGAAGATATGAAAGTATTTTCACGGCTGATCAATAATTCTCCCATTACAATGGAGTTTACAGTAATCATTTGTGTAAATGATATAGATGACGCTCAATAAAAGTGGTTTATTGTGGCAACTGGCATGTTAACGCAATCTAATAACAAAACATTCTTTCTTTTCAAAACAATAATAATATAAAGCCTGTAAGTTTTCAACAATTGTTGCATTTTTTAAAATCATTGCACAAAAATGAAATGGATCAGAAAAAAAAAAAAAAACTTTCATGGATCAAGCAGAATGTTTAAAGGGAC
>JAMKCH010032756.1:0-16023 GCA_023653785.1 Ophioderma brevispina
GTATCACCTCCCTTGACACTACATATAGTGCCCTGAAATTCAACTAGCTGAATAATTATTAAAACAAATGTGTTTAATTTCTAATCTAATCATGAACCAAGTGTTACGAGACGTGAGCTTATAGGTGATGACCAAGAAAAACAAGAACACAAAAAGGAATGTCTGAGGCTCAATGCTGGATGATGCAGGTAGGCCCTAATGTGAAGGATATGAGCACCGAAACACTGTCACTACACCATGCCCCGTTCCGGGCCTTCTTACGCCAAAAAAACTCGCCAAATTGGTACCAAGTTGTGGACGACGTACCACACCGCCGCCAATCTTGGGAATTTCAGATACTACCTTACTTTCGATTACGGAAAAAGAATGGACTAATCGAAGATACAATATTTACCTGAATTTATTTACAGAGTTTGCGCAATTAATCTTTCACAATTCCTTGGGCCCTCAAACATCATCACGCAAATAACATCGATGATAAAAGTCTTCATTTTATTTATCGCTGTTTTCTTCCGATAGACAAACATGTAAGGACCTTCTTTCCTTTTCATCTTTCGTATCATTGACTTAGGAATCCAAACTTCTTTGCCATCATCCAGTGTCCCGATTGCTTGTGTTCGCTCTTCGCCATCGGCCGTGTAATTTAATCTCGCGCTAACTCGGTCATCATTTTGTATGGCTTGTTTGTTTCCAAATCATTAATTGATAGTCTTTCTGCGTTTCCGGATCTCAGCGTTAGAGCGTAGTAGGGTTCAAAGTCTTTAAGTGTGAAGGCAGAATTATATACTAAGGAATAGCAAGTTCCAATCGAACATTAATTATATTGTACTATAAACTATTAAAGACACTATCAGTTTTTTTTTTAAAATTTGTTCCACTTTTTCCTCATCAAAATCATATTTTTAATGTATGCACAGTACAGGTATCCTAACAACATACCCTGCAAATGATAAGACCCAGAAGCAACCCAATACGGACAGAATCGAAGATTTTCGTCATTACTGTCCGAACGGACACTTCTACAACACGTATTAATGGAGAATCGTCTCTTGAAACTGCCGTTTTTGCTTCCGTTTCTGTCCATTCTACACTTGCAGGTACTTATGAGAATTCTAGCAGACTTATCCGCACTTTGAAGCTATTCTCTTGGCAATTTCAAATATTTTTCAAATCAGATGTGTCTTTAATATATGTTGAAGAAAAAATCCCATATTAATCAAAATGGTAGCATGGAAATACAATAATGGACTAAAGTTTTGAATCAAAACAGTTATCCGAATTTTTTATATGAGAATTAGAGATACATGTCAGGTTTAAAAAGAACGTCCCCATTATTATTGCACTAAAACACAAAAAAGTATAGGGATTTCTAATGATGAACGTACGGTTTTGAATGATGCACATGGATGGTATATATACACCTGATGAGTGTTTTATAGTAAATGAAAAGGGAATCGAAGACTATGTATGGTAAGAAAGAAATTTCAAAGATGTCTGGTTCTGCATGTGAACAGATTCATCTCCGATTTTCAAGAAATGGCATTGGCCGACTTTATTCCAATCGTACCAAATTGTATATATTTATTGCCTATCCAACTGGTTTAAGGATACTTGCAAAAGTGAATTAGATACTTAAGATGTAAAGACGTGCCAGTATTATTTGGGGTGATGAGTGGTGTATACAAACAAAGATTATCGAGCTGTGCTACATACCTTAGAGCCCAAGATATACCCTATTCCAAAGCGTACCTCAAAAACAAATGTAAGAGCGATAGTTTCACAAGTTTTTCATTGATGGAAGCGATATCTTTGTTTATAATCATTACCCGTTCATCTATCTCCCTCTATTCTCCTTTATTAGTTCTATTGGGTTTGTAACTCATCTGCTCCATTGTATATAGTGATGGCCAATATATTTTTATGAATTATCCGAACACACATCCTTAAACTAAAATTAAACCAACCCCTGTCTGTTGTGCTGTACGGAGAGGTTCCATTGCTTCCTTCTTCCCTTCTCCACCCCTTTTTTTCGGCCTCTTCACGAATTTGTTCTTTCATTTCATCCCTCATTTCTTTAACTTCCGTCCTAAAACCCCGGCGGATTTGATTCTGATGCTCGCGGTAGTTCTCACGCTCGGCCAGTATAAGCTGACCACTCTTCATGCTGATATTATTATCTTTCAGCGCATTAGAGACAGTCCATTCACGCTGATGACTTAGCTGCGGCCAATTTCTTGATGCGTTCGTGTTCTTCTTCTTTTCTCCACTTTTGTTTAAGCAGGACTTTGCAAGTGCGGATGCTCCGACAGAATGCGGCACCCATCGCGATTGAACCCATTCCCAGTGGCAAGGGTTATCGGCGCACCGATTCCAGTGCCCCAAGCTGTCATACCGCAGTACCGCACCAACGGCAACAATAACCGGATGCGTACTAATGCTATAAGAATGTTTTTAAATCGATTTTGTATCGGCTCCTCAATCGGCTTCGTGTTTCATATCTCCGATTCGAGGAAACTTCTTAACTCTGAAATCTGTTTAAGTCTGAATGTCTTACCGTTATCTTCATTAGCAGAGTGGATACAATTTGAGCAACAGGTTCTTTCTTAGGCTGATTATATATAATGAAGTATATTTTTGCCAACGGGTAGGGTGTCCCCATTATATAAGTATCTCATCATCTGTGAAGTTCTCAACATGATGGTCGACGAAATGCGGCAATATTCCTGTTTATTTATATTTCCCTGTTGTACAAACTTAAAATAAACCATTTCTTACCCCGACCCTATATATTTCATGTCCTAAATGCACATTTCCTTGTTCTCTTTTGTTGCCCACCATGTATGCAAACACAATTTTATTTACTGCATGTTCGAATGTTTATGTGGTTAAGCTGCGTTGGGTCCACTTGGAAAGTTTCCGAATTATATTCAACGGCTCGTCTAGGATTTCTTACAGAGTAATTAAATCCTCAGCGCTCCACCTGATCGTCAAACAATTTGGATTGATTTTGGCTTGTGCCGTTTTCGAATCTAAAGGGGGTGTCATTGGTATAGACCGGTTGAGTTCTCCCAGATTTCCCCGGTTTTAGCTGAAAAAGAAAAGGTCCACTGGGAGGAATGAGATTAGAAGAGCAAACGTAATAACAGCCTCGGATTCGGCTTGCATAATACCAAGTTCTTTGCTGGGATTGTCTAACAGCATGAAGTCGATCCTAACAGTACTTTCTTGTGGGTTAGGCGTTGAAATTTTTTGCCGTTGTTGTTTATATCGTTTTTAAGTTCAACCAACTTCCGTCTATCCAAATCGATATTTTTTAATTGCCTAACAGAATAATATGCTAGTTCATCATCATGCTGGAATACTATAAACCGCCTCAAGTCGTACGGGCTGGTGTCGTGTCGTGTTGAATGATTGCAGCTCAACGTTTGTTTATTTTTCCATCTGTTTCATTCACCGGCATTCCAACACTACATTCTGGTATTATCCATATCGAGATTCCCCGTCATTTGAACTTATCAATGTGAAGACGTGATACAAAATTAGCCACATATCCTGCCGTTGCAGCTTGATGCCTTTGGTTTGGCTCGCCGAGATTTACAATTTATGGTTGGTTCATGTCCAGTTCTCTGTCCCATGTGTATGAGATTCACAATCTGCTGCTGAGGGTATCCTCTCCCCAAAACTTGATTGCGCGTCCTTATATATACTAGATATTTTATTTCCAGTTTAAGTCAATGTGCTGCCCGTTGTTATCTAGCTTGTGTCCTGACATTGTTGCCCCACTCCAGTTTGAAATCAAAGTCCAATTCATCAATATTGCTTTGTATTGTTTGAATAGCGGTTATCAAATTTTATTGTGTGAAATGAACCAATATGGTGGGTGCAGCGATAATGGGTATACTACACAATAATTGAGACGGTTGAATTTGTTGGTTTTTTATCTTTGCAAAATTCAGTCGTGGAATAATGTGCTTCAGGTAATGAGCACCCTTTTTTGGTGTGAATTCAGATATACGTCGCCTATGTACTCACCATGGGCCAACCTTGTTCTGCAAATCCGTAGATATTTGATGGGTCTCAGTAAAAGCCAAGTTGAATGTCAGCGGGATGGATATTTCACGAGCCCATTTTGTCTTATTCACCCGTGAAGTCAACACCCGTCAACTACAGTCCGTTTTCTCAACTAATTCATCAAAGTTGTACACCCCCGCCTCAACAGTGAAATTTTGCGATGCTTGGCCTCTGAGCCCTCTGCAGGTCTTGTCCTCAAAATGTTGTAATACCAAAAATTCCTATCAATCCTATGACAGCATGTATGGCCCTGCCCTCCTCCCCGTTGAGCGGGAACGCTCATATCTAATGTTCTTGTAAAACTACATGGTTTTCCCTTTGCATAGTCATTAATTGTGATGAACCTTTATATCTTATATAATATATAAAATGAGCTTCCGTCAGCTTTCAAATATAACCATGATGTGAAGTACCGTACCGCGGGTATATGAGACGACTCACCGTTTCATTTAGTGAACCAAACAATATATGTGACAAGACGGTAAATTTAAAACGTTCGCTTTTCAGCATCTGGGTTAATTACATATACCGAGAGTTAAAGAACCTGAATCTACAATGATTGGACTGGTGAATCAGATTCAATATTTGGGCAAAATCAACTTAACTTTGATATTTGGTGTGCAACTTCTGGCTGTGGTGTTTTTCCATCTGACCACCAACCTGAGACATTAAAGACCCAATATTCGGAGTTTAATGTCAGGTTTTCATTTTATTATCAGTAAGGCGTATTTTTGGGGGAAAGTGAGATGCATTGTCCGCTGCCAGCTGAAGACTCAGAATGCCCTAAATAACAACATAGACAGGAGTGTCTTTGAGAGATATGAATGAATTTGGCATCCCAACACACGCCAATTTTCGACAGAAGCTTGATAATTGGAATGCGGAGGGTGCGGGCCAGATCGATGATAGCACCCCCCATGTTTATAATGAATCCAAACTTAATCGCAAGTTGTCAGAACGGGCAACACACTCGGAATATTGATATTGAAAACTTCACAGCACTTACCCCTATCGCCACCTATTTGACCTGATTGGCAAATGGGCCGGGGCTCCACTCCATCCATATTCTATATCCTTTTGAGCGTCCTTTCATAAACAGTCTGATACAGTTGAGACAAGTTCAGGTGCACATCAATAATGCGCAATGGCAGTTTTGTTTGCGATATTGTAATGGGATTTTACACAAGCGGTATTAAGCAGAATAAATGACTCTTACGCACATTTGTTTGGGCAATTTAGGTGCGCAATCGCAGACCAGAACGTCGATTCTTTCGTAAGGCCAAGCATTTGATGCTCAAAGACAATTTTCCTATTCTAGCAATGTTGAATCTGCGATTAACTCAGCATTTTATATACCCAGCTCGATTGAAAGATACCAAGATACATTGGGATATGCCCGCCGAAGTAAAGTGGATTTTGTCCTGGTTTGGATTTGTACATGAGCCCGCAATATGGACTTGTACATTGGCAGAATAAATGGTTATAACACTTTTTGCTTGTAATGCTGGTGAATCCGATATTCCCACTTGTATTGAGACATAATGAGGAGGTAAATGATTCACCGCCACTGCAAACACCCCCCACCAATTATATAGCTGTTTCCACCGTTGGAAGATATCGACGTTGAGGACGGGGTATGGGGGTGTCCCCCATGGTTGGAAGATACCGGTCGCAAACAGATGCCCCACCATTACAGACACCCCGCCGTCGCTTGATGAACCCCTAATCCACGATGAAGCGGAAATTGCTTCTTATTCTCGGCGGTGTTGCGGCTATTTCTTGCTTTGATTTGGTTTTGAGGTGGAAAAAAGCGTTGCCCAATGTAAACATACAGAGACCACCAATTGCAACGATTAATGCCCATAAGTTCTCAGCCAAGAATCCAAATACAGATGCCGCTGACTTTAGCAAAAAATTAACAACAGCAAAATCATATGCCGGGGTAATGAAGCCAATGCCTTATCGCCAAGTTTGATAGAAGATTTTGCGTTTTTTTGCAGCATTGTTTTATCCACTCTCGTGAACCAGGAGTGGGTTTTGGTGTTTGGTCCAGGTTTGGTCCCGGGTCTGGCCCGGGTGGTTTTGGCCCTGGTGGCTTAGGTTGTTGGCTTTGGGAGTTGCCGATTTCACCCCACTCGATGCAATGATGTAGCAAGTGTGGAAATTGCCATGCCAATCGCCGTCCCTAAGATACTATTGTGATCCTCGTTCGCGGAATAGTGGTCGAATTTGTCGCCCAGTGTCTACAACAGATAAGCACTGTATTAACGGTTTTCTCGGAATCCTTGAAAATTGCGATTTAAGCCCCTGGTAGTAGGTCTCGATTTAAATGTTTCTCTCTGCAAGGTGGTCGCGCTGCTTCTGTCAGGTCTTTATATTCTCGTCAATTTCGGCTACCACCTCTTCAGGAGTGAATGCCTTCACTTTCTTTCAATCCTTCTAACTTTTCCTCTTCAAGAGCTGATATTTTGTTTGGCTGCAGAGCCTTAATCTGTCCACCCAATGTGTCTATGAATTTGTGTGCTCTTTCGAGGTCTCGCACATTTTTTGTTAGCTGTAAATCAGTGCCAACTTCAGCATCTTGCATTTGAGTCGCCGGTTTTCAACGCTCTTCACTCACTCTAGGACTGTTTCGCCCAATCTTGTAGTTCCATGTTCTGGTGCACCGGTGTGGTCTGATGACGAACGTTTATAGCTGCTGCGCGCTCAACTTTGTGGTGGTAATGTTTTGGTATAAACTTTTTATTACAGTAGCGAAATTCGTATGCCCATAATTTTTGAAAAACTGAGCGCCACCTTTCCCTTCTGTATTTGCTTTTGCCATAAAGCGTCACTCTCTGCCCATAGAATTTACCATTATTACTCAGTGGTACATCGTCAAAAAATAAGGTATATACCTTACCCGAGCGTCACCTCTCGAGTCTAATCTTCTATTTCTAATCGAAATTGGGATGTAATCAATTGAGTTTCGCACGCCTACCGCACCTCTGCTTCTCAAATATTGTTGAAAAGCTCTACTATCTTCCTTTTTCTAGGCAGTGGGTTTCCGTTGCGTGAGATTAACTACCCTGTAATTCATTTTCATTACCACCATCTTGTACTGCTTTGTATTCTCGCGGCAAGTGTGTCTCTAAATTCTTGAGCATTAGGGTCGGGTGCCTCTGGTACATTTCTGTGATTGATGTTGTTTTTATCATCAACATATTCATCATAGTTGGTCTCATCAAATCCTCATGGACCAATGGGTCCATCTCAATAGCCCGTTGTTCATAATCTGCCATTTTATATTTTTCTATTCTATAATATTTAATGCTGAGTTCAGATAGAGGCTAGACCCTAACCGTAACCCTCGTCAAGCACAAGGGCATCAAGGGAGTCAGACGCAGCATAGTTAACACATATAACCCACACACGATTGACCAAGGTGGAATCCTGTCAGTAATGTTCCAGATTTGGGCGAGATGATGTTTCGTACGTACCCGCTCGCCAAAAGTGTCGTTCAAAATCGCGCTCAATTTCGGATACGGATGCTAACCGCACAATCGTTAACAACATCGGCCGTGCAATCGTTACAGTTGGAAGTGAAATGTGAAGGCCAGATGCGTGTATACGCTGAAAACCGCGACTCTATCTTCCATTGGCTATCAAGAATTTGTGGAAGACAAGAATGAGCGAGACATGCGGTGTTTCAAGGAATCCAAATCCGATGCCGCGAAAGCAGAAAAATGCCTGGGGACAAAGGCGGCCGACACTAAAGCGTTGCATCGGCACAGCGTTAGCAATCTATTTCACATCCCGCTTGATTTCGAACTGCTGAAGCCGACATGCCATTCTATCAGTACGACTCAAGATAGCCTGTCCTAAGAAAGCACATCATACAATTATACGGACGCGTATCGATCCATCTACGCCCGCTGCATCTTACCCAATTCCGATATCAGCATGGATTTCGAAGTTGTAAATTCACCAGAACTCGTAAAATCTCTAAGGTGAGACATGGGGAAAGTTTTCAGTTTTGTATGATCAGAGTTGTCCACCATAGCAAGCACAAACAACCGTGAATCCAAGTGAATCTCACTCTGGAATTTCCAACCTTGCTTCCCCATCACAATCGATGAAAAGGCATTCTGATTGATATCGTTGACCCATCGGATTGTGGCTCAAATTATCCGTGATCGGAGAAGTTTTACAATCCGAAATCAACAAAAGTATCAAAACCACATCGATGGGCTGCTAATCAGATATACTCCTCAGGCATGAAGCCGCACCACCAGTTTAATGAGATTTTCAAAGCCCTTTTCGGATGGAAAGTATCACGGCATATAGACATATATATAAGAAGGAATTGGAATTATCCGACGTAAATTTGGGTGAATATCTGACAAACGAAATATGCCCTTTTGCTGATTGAGGTCAAACGATGATAATTCTCTGCTGGCACAGGCAGAAAGAATTGAGGGTGTGAACCATCAATTCAGATGAGATAGAGAATACCGCAGAAGCAGCCGGAGCCCTTGATGCACACATATTCTACATTTCGGTGCGAAGATTATCTTCGATGAATGGTATTTTTAGTGGTTTTTCACCCTAAATTAATGTTTGACTTAGTATATATACTGTTCGTTAAAGCACACTCTGCATTGAGACTTTCGGGGCCACCGATTGTGGTAAGCCGGAATTTATTCTCATTTACTGGTTACGATTGTACCGCAATTTCTTCCAGCACATCATCATAATTTGCCCAACACTGAAATTAAACAAAACGTATCATACACATAAATGGCTGTTTGAAGACCCGCGAGTAATACTAATTCCAGACGTTTGAAGAATATGGGGGCTTGGATAGATGTTTGCGGATAAACTATGAACCATCGGCAAGATGGACGACAGTCGGGTCCTTTTCAATCATCGATGATTGCGCCGGCATGAACGACAATCAAGAAGAAGATCATAATGAATTACCGAACTTGCATTCAGCGGCCGGCCTGCTAATTGCTTTGCTCCGTGTGGTTCTGAACGCAAAAGTATAATTCCGTGCTAACTTATTTCAGGGAACAATCAAGTGGATGGCCCCTATTCTACTGCAAAGCCCGCGATAGCTTTTAATCGGCACTGAAGAACATGATGTAATTCCCCTACTCAGGAAGAGCGCAATGCGATGCGCAATTTACTGGCCAAGCACCAACATTCCAAGTTGATATTAATTGCGGAACAACCTACAAGTTATAATTTATATTATAATATGTTGATTGCGAGATTATACCGAATTGCCGTCGAATTTGTTATATCGTTATTTCAATTGGCTGTAACAAAGTATCTAAAGTTCAGAAAATCTGTGAAGTACGTATAATGGAATATTGATAGATAATTAGAGTGGGGTGCCCCCACACCCCCCGCCCCGAGATGAGTTGGGGGTGTCCCCCATGCAGGTATGGGGGCAGAGCCCCATGGTGGAAGCTCAATAAGGAACCGCCTATTGCTGTATCAGCGAGTGTAGCCAGCTGTAATTTGGGGTAAAAACAATCCAAAACAAAAAAACGACCCCGGGAAAAAAACAGGAATTTTTTGAGAGTTTTGGAGGATAAAGAGGTGCTGAAACTTTATTCGCGGTAGAACTATAGCGCAACGTGATGACAAAGTCGCTAAATCAACCATCTGCGGCGCATACACCGGCAAATAATGAGTGCGTAGTTCCTTCCGTATCAAAGGGTAAGTATATGCTTATCGAGGACGAGAAGCTTAGTGAAAAAGTTTGATTGA
Organism: Ophioderma brevispina; assembly: GCA_023653785.1. Taxonomy (NCBI): domain Eukaryota; kingdom Metazoa; phylum Echinodermata; class Ophiuroidea; order Amphilepidida; family Ophiodermatidae; genus Ophioderma; species Ophioderma brevispina. The sequence goes on from JAMKCH010032756.1 coordinate 9,832, forward strand.
GGAATCCGGTAATAAATTTGGCACTTAGTACGTACACTTGCAAATTCATATCACAACTACGGGTCCTATTTGCGCCTCTGACTGCCGCACTACTGACGAGTGGGCCATTTGGAATCTGTACGACCCAAACCCGCCATCAGAGCAACCGCCAACACCCCAAAAGGAAGAGACCAACCCATTGAAGCAGAACCCACGTCCAACTACTTAAACGCTGCCTAGTAATCGGAGCATTTTACCCAGTTATCGGAGCAAACTCGTAGCACATTGGACATTTTTAACAAACCCAGATATGGAGCAACATCGTAGCACCATTTGGAGCAATAAACCCAGATATCGGAGCAATTTTACCCAGATATCGGAGCAATTTTACCCAGGTATCGGAGCAATTTTACCCAGGTATCGGAGCAATTTTACCCAGGTATCGGAGCAATTTTACCCAGGTATCGGAGCAATTTTACCCAGATATCGGAGCAATTTTACCCAGGTATCGGAGCAATTTTACCCAGGTATCGGAGCAATTTTACCCAGGTATCGGAGCAATTTTACCCAGGTATCGGAGCAATTTTACTCAGATATCGGAGCAATTTTACACCCAGATATCGGAGCAAAATATATTTCCTTAGAGTATAATATGGAGCACGAGCAAAACAAACTAGCGTTGAAACAAACCAGACCGCGGAAGCGCCGTTGACCGCAGTACCCACACAGACTGAGGTTGCACCCCCGACAAGAGCAAGCCCGTAAAAAATCCAAAGAGAGTAGCGGCTGGAAAGAAATTATAGAACATAGAAAAAAGCCAGGAAGATGCATGACGATATCGCCGAGGGCTATGCAAATGCGAGGAAGGCAAATACAAATGGAAATTAGGCTATAAACAACACTCTTAATAAAAGTATTTAGAACAAAAGAGTAATAAGAAGCAGAACGCCTTGGAGAAATACCAAGCGCCTATCATTATTTCTGGCATGTTATTGTTAGGAGGCTTATATTTATGGAGTTCCAAAGCAAAGGTCCCGCTCCCGCACCTCCACCGCCACCATCTCCAAACCACCAGCTCATGCGGAGATGGAACTCGCAGCAACCCCACCACCAGTTTGATGACATTTATGTATATCAACCGGGGTCAATAAAATATATTTGCATTAATATATATGGATTCGAAACACACTACTTGTTGAGCATATCACTCAGCTTCAGCTGTTCTTACAGGTCTACTATTTGCTAACTATAATGATTGCGGAGAAGGTATTTAAAGTTAAACCACCAAACCTTGGCAAGTTGGATGTTAAAGATGTGGGTCAGCTGGCTGTAAATGTATTTGCTGCTGAAATGACGCAAAGTTGGTTAGTGAAGCAACGGACTTCTACTCGATCTAATGTAACCACCCGCGCACACCTATAAAACCTACATAGATTCACCCCAGTAGGACATAACAAATAAATGTAAATAATATAAATGGCGGCTATGATAGTCGGGGCACTCGCAAATGCGTTGCTTTCACTGGAGCTCTTGGGGACTTGTTTAGAAGTAATTATTTGACGATAAGAGCGCAAAAGACACTACTTTATCTTTAGAACAGCTTCAAAAAGACCGGGACGAATGGAGCCAAAAAAAATGCAGCAACTGGACTATGTTAATCAAAAGCTTCGAGAGGAGCGGAGTCGGAAAGGCAATTCAATAAGGTTGACGATGCGCTGCAAGAATATTATTACATAACCGGCGAAAACCTGCACCGGGATTCCATCCCGTACCGGGGTCTGGGTGCTGAACCGCAATTGGAAGATTATGTCGACGAGCAAACTTTATCCGCACTGCAAACTGGCGAATTGGGATTATCGGTGCTGGGTTTCTAGTTTCGGGATACATTGCTTATCGATATTTGTGAGCAAATAACTTCCATTCCTTATCACGCTTAGCAATTGTCTTCTGGCTCTGTAAATAAATGTAATCTAAAATGCGAGATTCCATCTCGCGCTCTGGTAGAATTGCCTCAAATATATGTCAATGGTATAGGATAGCCAGCGGAATTTGGTGCATCGAAACAAAATTTATACGCCCTCATGACCTCTGAAAAATATAGATTTGCACTGCGTAAGTAATTCTCAGGAATCTCGGTGGGACCAACTCCGCTACTCTTCTCAGAATTACTGTGCTGCTGTGTAATGTCTGTTGTGTCCTATTTTTTTTAGGACGTGTCGGACTGAGTTAATACAGGTGTCCCAGAATGATTAGTACCCATCGATACCCAAAATGTTTTTATTTTTTTCCACAGAAAATCAATACAATTAGGAAGCTGGTTAATATCCAACTTCAATATACTGTAACCTTTCATAAGAATTTTGAATCGTGAAAATCGCACTGACCAAAGTGAAAAATACACTCAATTGTGTTAGAGGTGCTGTATTTCATCCTTTGGGCTAAGTGAAAAAAATGTATACTTTTACCCTCTTCCTGGCAACTTTTTTACACTGCTTTAGTCCCTTCGGAATAAGTTGTGACAGATCAAAACGTGTGATTGTGGTAACCAATGAGACCTGTGGTCCTCTTTTTTTTTTTTTTCCTCGATAACAAAATGAGTACTAATATTCCCAGTACGACGTCAAAATAAAGTCATAACCCTCGCTAGACAGTAAAGCTCAGTGTTTGCCACACCAGCATTAGGCCTATTCTTTTTGGTAATCTTTCTGAAGAGGGAGTAAAAGCACAAAACCCTCAGTATGATATAAAAAGCGACTTTGCAAGATTTAGAGCCAAAACAGCTTTAAAATTCTGATAGTCCTAATATTTTGGTGCAAACTTGGAATTTTAGCCGATTGTGCACTTGGGTTTCTGAAATGACCATTATTTGCTGCCTAATGGTCTTTATGACGTCACTGTGATGCTTTAACGGGAATGGCTGGTACTATTTGGTATCAAGGGGAAAGAGGACGACGATGCTATCTATGGTAACCAAAATCAAAAACTATCAAGGGGACTTAATAAGAGATTTCCAAAAGAGGATAATGTGATACAAAAAGCTTGGTAGTCGAGGATAACACACACATGCATTTTTTTTTTTCACTTTGCCCCAAAGGATGAATCAGCACCTCTAACACAATTGAGTGTAGTTTCACTTTGGTTAGTCCAATTTTTCACGATTCAAAATTCTTATGAAAGGTTTACAGTATAATGAAGTTGGACATTAAACCAGCTTACCTAATGTTTATTGATTTTCTATGGAAAAAAAATAAAACATTTTGGGTATCGATGGGTACTAATCATTCTGGGACACCCTGTACAGTTATTAATGGTACTGCGTCCATTCATTGTTTACATCATTGATGACCTTTTCAAGGGCCGGGGTAATCTTCTCTCGGGCCAAGATGCAATCCATCCATGTTTTGTAATGCAATTCATACTTGTAGCTGGAACTTTGCGGCGGGTATTTGAAATTCCATCCCTGATGGAGATTTTTGATGACAATTAAGCCACACTTTGGACATTGTAAGCAATATTCTATAACGTTGAGTCCAACCTTGCACTCCAAGCACATCCCCCATCCCCAATGTGGCAACCCCCGTTTCTTGGGGAAATTGGGATATAGTTGGGATGATAATTGGGGGATGCTCCCCCAAACTCAGACGGCCAAGGTGGTAATGGCAGCTCGTCCTCATCATCAACACCGTATGGGTCCATTTTATATGTACAAATAAAATAAAATTCAAATTTAAATATTACTGTTTAAGTTATAAACGTTTGCCACTTCGCAGCCGTCTAGGCGAAGGAGCACGCTGTTCAATACCTTCACGTTTAATTTTCCGTTCTATTTGTCTTGTCTTTCTCTCTTTCTCTCGTTGCAAGACTCCATTTGGGATAGCCCAAACCCCGCGCCGGAGACTGCCTGTAATTCGTAATCTTTGTACGTTCCTTGCAGTCCCTTAACTTTAAACCTATCAACGGCCCTCTCTACTTTGTATTTCATGTACAGTCGATGACCATTTTGGCGCACTGCCTTTTGTGAAACCAACTCTATTCGTAATATGCCTAACCTTTGTACCGGGCATTAAATTAAGTTTATCAACACGCGATGCCACTCTCATTGCTCGTGCTTTAATCATCATATTGGATACGAATAATGTCCTTGTTTCTAGTCTCTGCTGGGGCCATGCCAATAGCACGGTTTACCCGTTTGTTATAACTTTCAATTATTTCCGGCAAGGAGTCAACCCAATTATTCTTTCCAGTGTGCAAAAACCAGCGTTCTAAGATGGTACGAAGGATAAGATGAAATCGGTCAATTCTGCAAGAGGTGCATGATTCTTGGGCTCAGTCAATCGATGAACTTTTTCATGTTTTCCATTACATCTCTGAACTTTCTGGATGTGAATTCGGTACCAGGGTCTGTCCATAGTAATTTAATTGGCTCCACGGAGCTCCGCCCCGTACCCCTAGCAGCAGCTTTGATAATGCGCGCCATTGCATCGTGTGTATCACTCTTTTTTTTCAGCGTTCCGATAGACATACCGGCTGTTGGCACTTATAACTGTCAAAATGCTCTTATAACCATGATTCATGCGACTTAACTCTTCAAAAAATATTAAATCAGCTTGGTAAGTGCCGGGTAGCCCACCAGTCCGGGGCATATTCTTTTGGTTTTATTACACGCTTGGTCATTTGCTGCGAAACTGTATCTTTCTTTTTAGTAGCGAATAGTATTCTTTCCATTATATATTTAAAATAAAAAAACACATGTCTGTTAAATAACTAGATATGCTGATGAGTCATGATATTGGATGAAACGACTTCACAGCTTCCGTGACCTTATGACCCCCACAGAAACTCTTCCGTGACCTTATGACCCCCACAGAACAACTCTTCCGTGACCTTATGACCCCCACAGAACAACTCTTCCGTGACTTATGACCCCCACAGAACAACTCTTCCGTGACCTTATGACCCCCACAGAACAACTCTTCCGTGACCTTATGACCCCCACAGAACAACTCTTCCGTGACCTTATGACCCCCACAGAACAACTCTTCCGTGACATTATGACCCCCACAGAACAACTCTTCTGTCAAGTTTATCTATGTGAACTTGCATGTTGACATGACCGACAGGAAATCTGACAGTTTTGTTGTATATGAGCGCGTGCATTATCAACTCTGTCTATGCTCCAATCTCTATCTAGTGGACTTTGGCACACTGCAAAGGCATATTCTGTAATTCAATGTGCTTTGCGCCCACTCTAATGATACATAGTTAGCATCCAGTGTAAATGACACGATTACTTTTTTGTCAGCTGGGAAATGTGATTTTTAATTCGGTTGTCAATAACCCCTTTGCGTACACGCAATTGGGTCTTTGAGACTTTACTAAAGTGATGTCCAAAGTTTGACATCGTGTAATCGCTGTACGCAACCATCTCGCTGTTGCCATTGCTGTTTGAGCATACATTGAAGGTGATAAACTACTGCCTTTGTTTGGCCTTGTATCGAATGCCCAGTGCGGCACCATGGACGTCGGAGAAGCTTGGATGCGCTGGAGATGTACTTTGCGTTCAAGATGTTTTGCCTCTATCACCAAATGAGTATCCGAATCTGTGAAATAGTATACACGGCGTTGGAATTAATCTTGCGTTTCTTGGCAACCCTGCCGTATGTGCGACCAACAACCACATCTCCAACTCGCCACTCAAATCCGCAGGGATTGGCATCCCGCCACCCTGCATCGGGCGGATGACGTATTTTCTGTGCCCATTCATTCACCTGTCGACCGAATCATTAGTGAATGCTACGTGCGGATGAAACGCTGCATCCTCATTGCGCTTCAAATTTCCCCTCTACTATGTTGAGTATCGGGACGCTATATCCAAAGGACGCCGGTATCTAGGACTTAGTAGCATCATTATACAACATTTCATTCTTTCCCTGTCTTCGTCAGTATATCGTTTAGAAATCAACAAATTCAGTCGACGAGGAAACATTTGCGCAAGGATTTCGTTATAATAATCGAAGTCACATTCAGTGCTGCATCACGGGCTATTCTGCGCGGTCTCCATTTGCGATGAATCTTATCGGATGCTTTTTCAAACCCAGATATCATTCATCTGATAGACAGGATAGAAGAATATTTCGTCGGAATGGATGATGGAGATGGATACGTCAAATGGCTTATATTGTTTTTCATCCTCATATCTACTGGCCTTTACCC
>JAMKCH010032757.1:0-38657 GCA_023653785.1 Ophioderma brevispina
AAGCATGGTGTGGTTTTCGACTTTATGTGTCACGGTGTTTAGCAAGAGCGCTGCGGGAGGTAGGTAACGTATCTGTCGCGGTATGAACGTAACATGAGGGATTTCTTTCATTACCAAGCCTGGAAATTGTTACTTCAAAACCAGATTTCTATGCAAAACATGTATAATATAACATTGACACGTGCTTGATTTACCGCATATTGGAACATTCTTCTACCGTTATTTTTGGCAATTTTGTATCACTTTGAATTATGGTAACGTATCTGTCTGTGATATTGGCGACATGCTCTCGGAGAACTCTTACGAAACTTCAATAATCCAATATTATCGTGTTTTGAACTTTATAATTAGGGCATAATAGAGGCTGATAAAAATGTCATGTTACCTGTGATATGCGCTCTTGTGTAACGAGCAGGGACATATTTTAAAGAATGGATTTGGGCTGGCGACATGGCGAAAAACAAGAATTATGCATCATCAGCCATCATTTTGAAAGCATAACTCTTAAGTATAATTTAAATTAATAAGCATTCATTCTTAACGAGCAAAACAGGCTTTTAACAGTGTATGACTGTGAGCGACACGAAAAATCGTTTTTGAACTCTTTATCGGAGAATGGCCCCTAACTGGTTATGACCATGGAAGTGACCTTTGACCTTGTGCACTAACAAATCAACATGGTAGTGCATCAGAATGTCTGATTTTATTGAAAAAACTTCAAACCATCCAAAATTAACAAAATCAGTTACAGATTTCATCTTAGCCACTTGACCACGGAGGGCGTAATATTATGTCCTGCATAACTTACCGCTTTGCCCGAAAGGCATAATATTACGCCATGAAGACTGACGGAAAAAAGGCAAGCTAAAATTAACTGACCTTGACCCTATCTTTTATTGGTCCCATTGTGGTGCTTATGACCCTGGGTGTGACCCTGCCTTAACTGGTTATGACCATGGAAGTGACCTTTGACCTTGTGCACTAAGAAGCAGAGCTTAAATACATTGACCTCAGAATAGATTCCGCACACCACTGTATATATGAAAAATCGCTAGACGCGGTGAAGTGGTTAACAAATTTACAGACCTTGTTTTGTGCTCATAATGCCATATGGCAGGAAATTTGAGTGGAATAGGGTTAAAGTGATTAACAAAGCAAAACAAAGAAAAGCAGCTATCAATGTGTTTCAGCATGCCACTAATCAATACGACATTAGAATACAAAGGTTACGCACTTTCTCAAATGCGTCAAACAAAGTTAGTGGCAAGGAAGAGCGTAAGTAATTTCACGTACCTCTTAATGTAACAACGACCTTATCCTCACGCCCTCAGGGGCATGTGAGGCCTTGGCCTTAATATACTCCTATCTACTGTTAGAATTGAGTACTCAAGAGTCAGTACAAGTGCATACCAAATAAGAAAAACTTGAGTCAATCATGGTAGTCATTCTCAGGCTCAGACAAGTTGATTATAAACTTACGAGTGGATCAAATCAAACCATGGTTTTGTTTAAGAGGGTTCCATCCTTATTCAGTGAAGGCACAAACAAACATCCCTATGTGAAACATGTTTTTATCGAAGGTAGAATCTTTTCTCAGCAAGTTTTTGGAAGCTTAGAGCACTTGGTCGACAACGTACATCATTTCTATCATATGTGCTTACCTGTTTGGGGATAGTGAAAATGTGTTGCAACCAGACCAAATAACAACCTTAGCCCAGGACTGCAGCAATTGGAAGAAGCTTGTTGTCGCTTGCTCCACAAGCGAACAATGATGATAAGAGCACTTGCAATATCCTTGTGAGCAGGGGTGTCCAACCTGCAGCCCGCGGGCCATTTGCGGCCCGCTAAGAGGTTGCATGCGGCCCGTGAGGTACTTCCCAGAAAAAAATAATAATAAAATGCATAAATGTCTCAAATAGATTTTTTAAATAAATGTCATTAAATATCTCACACACAGAAGAAAAGAACCATATGACACATACAACAAACACACACACCACCACCTCCTCCACCCATGGCACCCCCCTCACACACACACACACACACACCCACACCGGTGACACTCCTATGATCCTCAAAAGGACACCGACACACACGCTTTCGAATATATGCAGATCATCCCTCATTTACAAACACCCACGCTTGCTATATAATAACTAATAGATTCAACAGATTTGTATGATGATTATTGTCTTGGGGTACTGTGACTCTATTGGTAGCTACTTCCATGCTGCCAATATGGGTCTCACTATTAGTCAATTTCTTATCTGAAACCAAAATTTTCTAAAAAATTGGTTGGAAAATATGGGTCTACTTCCGACTCTCGGAGGTAGGTCCCTACCCAAACCAAACTTGTGACCTCCCCCCCCCCCCCGATTATTTGCTTGCAGCCTGCAATAGTTTTGGATTCACCAATGGGCCCTGGCATCAAAAACAGTTGGACACCCCTGCTTATGAGGAATGTTTTGCTATTTGTTACCTTTCTAAATGTCAACAAGTTTCTTAACAAATTCAGAGCTGTCTGGAAGGCTGCAACTGAAGTTTTAAAAGAAAACATTTCTTGGAAAGCATGCAACGTTAATACGACCAATGGCTTGTTTATAGCAGTGCAGTCTAAGTAAAGATGGAGGTTTGGTGCCACCGCAGCTATCTTCTTCTTCTTGCGTATGAGGCAGCAGCTAAAAATGTTGAAGTTGGTGGAGCAAGCTCACTGTTGATTGGTTTGGGGTTACCTGAGAAGTATATATCAACTGGTGGACAAAAGGTAGGGCACTCATTGAGCCCCATCGTTGCATATTGCCTAAATTGAAACGACTGACTCCTGTGCGAATCGTGGAAGATTGCTACCAGGTGGGAGTTCTGTAATAGGTGTGATAGTGAATTGGTCTGGTCTTGGAGTTATCTAGCCAAGCAGTGTTACGTGTCTGTAAGATGTTGAATGGGGAGCTAGAGAGTTAAGCAGCGAAGAGAGCGCAGTCTCTGTCTGCCGAGCTGGTGTGATTCTTTGACAGTGTTATGCAGCAGGTGCTTGTTGTCCAAAAGAACCTTATTCACAGTTATGATTAACCATTATTCCAATTAGAGAAGCATGGGACAAGCTTTTCTGCCACCCCGACACGGAAATTTCCTGTTGCTTTTGCCAAGACATGACCTTCTCTGCATTGAGAGCACAATTCCTTGATGAACGTCCCCAAGACCAATCCGACTCATAGGTATCAGAACCGACAAGTCAACTAATGGCTAAACTCATCATTTGCCCATAATTTTGTAATGTGCATCTAAGTTAGGGACAAAACCACTAAAGACATACTCGATCATTTTCTCCTTTTTAATTGTTTTTATTATAAGAAGAAAAACCATGACCTGACACAACCCAACCAGCCCTTACCCATATCTAAAATTCCTGGACTGGATCAATTATAAGCACGCCGCTGACACAGATATCAAAACATATAAAAGATGCTATTCAAGTGCAGGCTTGTTTTTAAACGGGGTATCCACAGTCATTAACGGTAATCACTAATGATTAACAGTAGCATAACAGGCGTGGGAGCAGGGGGTATGTTTCCACCCCAGACAGCTTTGACGGCAAGAAAAAGCTTGAAAATGATGCTAAATCAGTCCCATTTTTGCCTCTCACCAGGAATTTCACTTCTCACAGAAAAACCACCTTAAACCGGGAAAATCCTTCCTCAAACTGGGAAATTGCCGCCTCTGAAAAGTGACCCCTGTAACGTCCCTGATGGTAAACCCTAAGGAATAAAATAAGCCACATGGTTTATGTGGTTTATACTGTTAGGGTTTCTGATTCAATAAGTGTTTCATAATAAAAGAAGGAAAAGCAGAGTGTGCACCTTATTGAAACACCCGTAATGATAACACGTAATCCTATACACTAAACCCTCACCATTAACCCGGTCATGCAAGTCAAGTTAGAGGTCATTTTTCTGAGGTGGCACTATTTTATAATGGACGGATGGAATTTGTGGCATTTCCAGCTCCGCCATTAAATTCAGGATCTCGATTCTAATTCCAAACGCTTCTTTTATAAAAAAAAATACACACTTTTGAGTATTACCGTTCGCAGGTATAGTTTATAGACAATTCCATACAACTGTTCAAAATCTCAAATTGGAAAATCGGGGGCACTCTAAAAAAATGCTTTATACGTTTAAGCTTTTCTTACCACTCCTCAATGGCTAAATGATCTCATCATAACCCAATAAGCAACAATAAAATCAGCTGATAGACTTCACAGGGTTAAAAATGTTTTTTCCATTGTAACCTTCATGGACTTTTTACATAACAATACAACAGCAAAGCCAACCTGACGCAAAATGTAGTGGTGTTTTGTTATTATTTCAAGGAAAGTTGCCAATAGTGCCTTTATATAGGGTAGCCATCATCCAGCTAACAAGCACTGTTTTCCCTATGGGCACTCTTTCATGCAACAAACAGTGGATAAATTCTACTAGATTTATACAGTGGTGACAGTTTTTACCCTTATATAAGAGGTTGCGTTTGTACAGTGACACTTGTTTACATGCATAGCCTTAGTACTCAAACGACAACCCTTCAAAAAAGCAGCTTAAAGCGGCACTGGACATTTTCACAAAATATGCAATTTCCCCTTCAATTTTGCTCGGAAAACGATAGTCTAGGCAATTGGAATAATCAGGTATATTTTACACATAAAAATACATTCCCCAAAACATATAGGGTCAGGGTTAGAAATTTGTGGAAAGGTGCAAAAATCCGTTTAGATTCCACAATCAAGACTTACGCGAATCTTAGATTCTCCTCCATTTTATTTTCATAGTAAACTTACAAGGTTGTAATCTACTTTGATTCTCACAATTTTGTTCAGGAGAATCTTTGCGAGAATTGATTCTCAGATTATCACCAAAATTCTAACTCTGTAGCGGAAGTGCGTTTGGATTAATTAAGGTTTTTCCATATAATATCCCTAAGACCACCAAATCTCGGATGTAGCTATGATTTCATTAAATGAAGACATGGGCACAAAAACTTGGTGACACAGTCCAAAAAGTTGTATCCACCTGTCCATGGGATGGGGGTAAAGGGCCCCTGGTTTGAATACCAACCCAAAACTTTTCTTTTTCCCCTCTTCCATCATTCCTTCACTCCCTCCCAGTCAGAGTTAACAAAAATGTTGAGGGCAACACTCTCTCAAATGTGCCAGTACCTCTGTATCCTTTCCGCCCTGGGCAATTCTGTATAAGTATAACACATGTGGCTTTAGAGATGGCTTCCCAAATGTTTGCAGGTTATTTGGGATGCCATCTAAAAAACAAACACAAAGACTAGCTTGTTGGACTCTCCAAATGGCATTTTTCATGCTGATTCGAATATGCCCATGAAAATAATTTTTTGACCGTTTTTGAAACAAAATTAACCAAAATATTAATCTTTGAGTGACTGTAGTGGGCTTGCTGTACTCAAAGGGGCAAGTCCACACTGCAGGGAAAGCATAACTGACGTGTGATTCACTGGACAAGACAAGTGTGAATTGAATTGGCAGTAAGCTATCCCGTATCACTGACAATAATTCATCCACTCAGTGGTCAAATCTAATAGATTTAATTAAATCACTTCAAAACACTTCTTATGCATAACGGAATTATTAATTTCCCGGATTTTTTCCCGCTAGTTTTCAATGGGTTTTTTGGTAAGATGATTATTACACTCTTTCCACCATTGGATCTCTCTAGATTTCATCTCTGATGGATGTTAACAAATACTTTAAGTTCATTACTGGGTACCATAGGGATAAAGTTCTTAGGATTCTTAACATGGTCAAAAATCTAATTACATATGATGAACATAATTTATTCCAATTATAATCTCAAAGGTATTTCGGAGACAATTTTCTGTTAAGTCTAACTTAGAGTCGATTGATTGAAAGAGTGTAATATATATAGTGTCTCCTTTGGTCAAAATGATTTGTGCATCTTGAACAATGGCTCTCTCCAGATCTCATTTCTGATGGATTGTTAGGGGACCCAAGATATTTTCTGAGTATACATTTTGTGAATGTTTATTGGCAGTGGCATAACCCAGACTTTGCAAATGGGGGGGGGTGGTGGTCGGGGGAGAAGGAGTGCCGAGGCATTTCTGAGGGGCGAATTGGGGTCCTTCTCCATAGACCCGTACAAGGTCAGTTCATTTGGGGGGCTTGTGGGGGGGGGGGAAGGTTCTAAGCGGGGCCACCCACCCACCCCTCGCTGGTTATGCCACTGTATATTGGACAATAAGTAGGAAATAAACAAAACAAACGATTCCTAACAAGGACATCTTGCATTTTAGTTGCACAATTTGTGAAATGAAACAAAAACCAAATTGAGTTTTATAACACTATATTGTAATGAATACTATGCAAGGCATCATCATAATGATCACCTTTATTTGAAACAAAAGACATTCAGTTTCATGTTACTTTTTCGTGATACATCTGGTATTATATAGAAGTAGAAATCACATTGCATGGAACCCAAGCTTCAGTGTTACCATACTTCCCGTTTAAATGACTTCTTATCTAGTGGCAAAGGCAACTCACGTATCTGTTGTAATAGCTGTCATACATGCTGTACAAAAGTTGTGCCTGTGTACCACACATGAATATTAGTCTGCTTAATGAAATAGTTCTCACTCTATCATGTAAAATATCATACCAACAATTAATTCTGTACCACAATTTTATATTATACATTGGAAGTATTATTTTGGATATAAATTCATTGTTACATTTAATTTGTCCAGCAAAATTTTGCAATCTGACCCAACCAATCAGAAAAACTGTTCATAGCTACCTGTAGGTTATGACTAGTCTCATTTAGTGCAAGCAGGAATGGCACTATCACTAGTTGGGGGGGGGTGCAAGTAGGGTATGTATATCACTGACCCTGGCCATGCATGGAAATATGAGACTCTTGAACTCACAGACCGTAATCAGTAACAGCTGAGAACTGAAACAATGATGGCTGGTATACACACAATTAAGAACTGAGTACCACTGCATTAGGTTTTGGTCATTCAGGGAAAAGATTAATCCTCTGCCTGGCAGAAGAAAAGTTTTGAACATCGGTGTGCTGTCCTAATCATAGAGAAGCATGACAAAAATACCAAATCAGAAATAAGATGACATTTTCAGCTTATTCACTTCATGTGTGACTTTATACATTGGTATATGATTCTATTTAAATATGAAAAAAAATCTGGTTTGAAAAAATAATATGGAGGCTCTTTTCTGGAAATGTCCTTGGTGTTTTAACAAATAATTTATACACTTCTTACTGTGTCCCATAGGGAAAAACCACTTTTGCCTAAGGCAATGGTCATCCATGCTATGTTGTCCGTACAGGCCTCACCCGGTGCACCTATCTGTATTCGGAACAAAAGCATCAAAATACTGAGTTAGCAAATCGGGAAACATTTCCCAACTTTCCCTATTTCACTCCTGGATAGTGAGGCAAGCAAAGCAAACTGCTCTGCCTAACTTTACTGCAGAGAGAATCGAACCCACAACTTTGAGATCCTAAATCCAGTGTGTTCTATCCATTAACCAGTAACTTGCATGCCAAAACCTGGCGGTTCACTTGCCAGGACTTTAATTGGGTACTAATTCTGGATTTCATTTGTATAAGACTATTGATTAAACTATAGTTTCCGCTCGTCAAATCATGGTTCATTTGGGCTTGAGCAAATGAACCATGATAAGAACATGTCCTTCAGAGGGGATGTTAAGCCATCGGTCCATGTCCAGGGTCATACCTGTCCGGCATATCAGTCAGTTTCAAAGAGTAGGGATGTAACCCCTGACTGTCCAAACCATCTCTAACAGTTTGGAGGGATACCCTAAATGGTTAATCACTGTTGGGTATACCACTGAGGACAGGTTCTCTAACATACAATAAATAATTTAGGAACTTTTTGTTTATTTTTGTAAGTATTTTTTGTCATCTCACTAGGTACGGGCAAGTGGTAAGTGAGAGACAAGTGGGAGGTGGAAGAAAGTCATCCTGCCCGGCTGGTTTTTGTCACTGCCTCCACAATTTGATCCTGGATCCAATGGCGCGCCAGGGTAAAATCGTAGGAGGGGCGAAGCCTTACTGATTAACTCATATAGGTAAAAAACAATTACACAATTTCTTTTGCTAACCCACCATGTTTCCTGAATTTGATGACCATTCTTAGGGGTGGTGGATCCGGCTTGCACCCCTCCCCCCCCGCGTGGTGCTGGCCCTTGTCTGGCTCGACCTATTCCTACTCTTAAAGAAATTAATAAAAGGCCTGAATGCAAGAATGTTCAAAGAGACATCAATGTACCCAAAAGTTTTCTCAAATAAAACTCTCTTGTTTCCTACTTTTAAACTGACATTCAGGATTTCATAATATGACTCTTTTGGGTGCAAATTTAAATTGGCCCGAGGCGTTAGTTTACATGGTACATACCAATGTTTTATAGTCCACAGCACTGCACCATACGTGGCACTGTTCCACCTAACGCCCAAAACTGCGAGGAGAAACATATCCGCATAACATGCAAGGCAACGCATGGGACAAACTGGGGCACTAATAAGGCCACAAACCGGATGCACTGCACGGATCGACTTAAGGATCCCCGTGCGAGGTTCGACAACTCTAGCTGCTGTCCGACACTTTTGTTTGTACGCAGAATTCCCCGTGCTGAACATAATGCCGACTTTGAGATAACATCTATTCCTGCTAGAGGCTTACACACGGACTTTGGCTCCCATTGATCTATTTTAAAGATGGTATGCGGGCACGACACAGCATATTAAGACATGTGGTAAGGGGCAAGAATGTTTGATGATGATGTGTACTAGACCAAAATCTTTTGGAGAACAGATTGTTAGCTTAAAAATTACTTGATACATTTATAAATGTGCAGAACCTTTCAAATGGTTTCCTTTTCGGAAAGGTAGATGATGAAGTCATGGTTGTATCCTGCATACTTTACACTCACAGTGTGGGAGTATAGTCCCACTTGTAAGAAAAATATAGACCAGCTGGGTGGGATCATACATGATATTTCAAATATCCGAGTTGAAAATCGATAATAACAATAACTAAAATATTGTTTTTTTCCTATTCTTATGATTTTCTGGAGGTATTTTTTTTTTTATTTTGGGAGCGGAAAAAAAAGGGATTAGCAGCGATATTGTGAAAAACTCGAAAAAGTTGAAATTGCATTTGTTTTAACTTATAAATCAGGGATAAGTGTATACATTCCATATAACTGCTTAATGTAGAAATAAACCACCAAAGAGTGAAAACAATGCAGTCTTTGTAGAATTTGTCATGCCATCTCCCGGGAAATAGACATACAGCGATGACGTCTCAAAAACTACAATAAACAGCTGATTGTTTGGTTTACCCTAGCACAGAATAAACAAAGTTCAATGATATTTGGTTGTTTAAGGTCAAACTGTATGATCATGATGCACAAAATCACGCTTAAAGTCTGGGACCTTCACCGAGAAAGGCTTTTTTGATCTCAAGGTCGGAATTTTGATAGCCACGTATTAGAATTACCCAAAGATCATATAACAAGTACTGCCTTTGTCTTAATACATGGATTTCAAGCCAACCACTGCAGGTTATGTTTGCATATCCATGCCAGTAACAAAATACAAAAATATGAATTTTGATGATTTTTTTCATGTTTCGGATAGCAAATCGCTGCTAATCCCTGTTATGTGACAAATTTTGACATGGGATTAGAAATGAGCTTTTCAAAATTTGGGGAAAAAAATTCATTACAGAGAACTGTAAATAAGTGTGAAGAGTCCGGTAAAGATATTTTCGCGATTTTAACTGTTTTGCAAATGCGCTAGAATTTAATTTCATGGTATTGACATCAATGTAATACAACTATTGGAAAAAGTATTTTTAATTTTCGCGAGTTTTTATTTTCGTGTTTTTTATGTTCACTCAGCTCAAGAAATTCGCGAAATAAAAACCTCGCGAAAATTTCCACTTATACAGTCTAAATTGCATAAAAATTATGTTTGTTTTACCTAATGATTAACGGTATGTTTTTTTTTTGCCCCTCTTACGATTATATCATGCGGTGCAGGCCCCCCCCGCATGATATATAATTGCCTTCTGTCGATTTCTTTCTTTCTTTATGTTAGCTGGTATAGCCAGCTACATATTGTGGTTGTAAATTTCTTCTCTTCTTCTTTCTGGCAAACGCTCCTTTTCCGAGGGAGGCACTCCCCATATGAAGTGGAACACAGTTTGTAAGGCTGGCACTTTTCGAACTCAGGGGAAACCAGTGACAGCTAGTACACATGCAAAACTTAGTGGTCTTTGGGTGAGAGGCCAAATTGACCATAAATAGAGTTTTTGTGGGTGACAAATTTGCTGTATTTTCCGACAACATGGGGTCTTGAGTGAAATAGGAGTGTCCCCCCCCTTGAGGCCCAACTCCTTAAATTCTAACCATGCTATCTAGGCTAAACGCATGGCCAATTTCAGCCAAATTTTGTCAGAAGAACCACTGACCCCTGCCCACATAAAGGGTGTTCACAGTTTTTGATCAATGGTCATGTATGGCGGGTTAAAGGGGCATTCTCTGAAAATTTATGAATTCCTTTCTCATACAAATTCAAGGTACTATCATCGCAAGATTCGCTCTCAAGATCCACCAGGACATGCTGCATACGGGGTGTTACACAGATTAGGCCCAAATGCTACAATTATCAATTAAAGGGGCTTCCTTGAAAATCTAATTAAATCCTTCTCCTGCAAACGGTCGAAATTTAAAGGCTATCATCACAGATTCGTTCACAGGATCTCCTGGTATAGAGGTGCATATGGGCGTGTTCACAGATTTAACAAATACCACAATTAACAATTAAAGGGGTATTTTTTTTATTTGTTTGAAAATTTATGAATCCATTCTTCTCTCGCAAAATATTAAGGCTATCATCAGGAGATTCGCTCACAGAATCCCCTGGTAGGTGCTTCATTAAAGGGGTGTTACGATTGGACCATTGCAACAAGTAATAATTTTAAAGGGGCTTCCTGAAAACTCTTTTAATTCCTTCTTCTCTCGCAAAAAGTAGGCTATCATCACGGAATTCGCTCACAGGATCCACTGGTAGGGGCTTCATCATGTAAGGTGTTCACGATTGGGCCCAAATGCCACAATTACCAATTAAAGGAGTTCTGAAATATATAATTCTCTTCTGCAAATTAAAGGAGCATCACGAGATTTGCTCACATTAAGTGGAGCTGGGGTTAGTGGTCAGCCAGGGGATAAAATATGAAACTTTTGAAAAACCAATCCCTTTCTCAACACCATTTTGAGTCAAGGTTGGATTCATGTTTGCAGATATGGGTCAAAAGTCACAGCTAAATTCGTGCTCGCTTCGAGCACCGTTCTAGGTACACAGTCGAGGAACCTCGACCTGTGGTTTTCTCTGTACCGTTTCTTTCTTCTTCTGTCAACATCCTAATATCTCAGACATGCAACATTCCATATTGACCAAAACTGGTGACAAGGACAAGTAATAAACACAAACTTTTGACCATACCGATTGGTGTCAACAGGTCACGATAGGGGCACAGGGATCCAAAACATTAACATGAAAAAAATCTAGAATTGCAAGAATTAGCTCAAAATCTCAAAAAACCTAATATGCATTTATAGGATGATCAACAATACAAAAAAGTCAATATGACTTGTATATGACCCGCATGATTTAGGGGTATAGGTAAAATACATCCAAATGACGTTACACTTCAATCACTACTCCTCCTACAATTACATTAGGTATAATCACTTGCTCATGGAGATGTGTAGTTTGACATCCCTACAAAAGTTACTTAATGAAATTTGATCAAAGGTCATTTGGGGTCACTAAGTCAAAAGTTCAAATGCGCCGGATTGAGCTGAAATTTTACTGAAATGATCATTATGACCATTTAAGCATTGCTGAAATATTTTGGTGTCAAAGGTTACATTAAGGGAAACGGTAAAGGTCAAATTTCATAATGCCGATTGAGCTGAAATTTCACTGAACTGATCCTTACGACATTCTAAACATGTGTTTTTTTAAAAATATTTTCGCAGATCAAAGGTCATTAAGAGGTCAAAGGTCTTGAGAGGTCCAAAGGTCTTAAGAGTCAAAGGTCAATTTTTTAAAAATGCCATTTGATGAGTGCTGACAATTTGAAATGATCATTATGACATTCTACCCATGTTTAAATATTTTGGGACAAACGGTTCATTAGGGTCAAAAGGTCACTACCTCGACTGTGGCAGATCTGTTTCCAGAGTCTAGTTTTTTTATTTCTTTCTTCTTTGTACCTTGCTTCAAAAATGGCTACTAGTGCCCAACGGCCGGGCCGATATGACCAAAATTGGTAGAAGAACCACTGACCCAAGTACATCAGGGGTGTAAATATTGGCATTTGACCTCTTGTAGGGGTCAAAGAGGTCAAAAACTAAAAATCTTTGAGGCTAAATTCTTCTACAGATTTAGGTGCGCTACGTAGAAAATTCCGCCATGAGCATAGTTCTTTGGTCAGTGTATACAGCTTGTACACAGAATTAACTATCGGGAAACTCATTAACATTCAAAAATGGCGGCATTATCTAATTATATGCAAAATTGCTATATCTCAAAATCGATACAACCCGGATAAAGTGATGTCTGTGCAAAGGTGGGGATAATGTCGAGACGAAGCATGTGACAGAATATTGGCAATAGGGTCACGTGCAAGCTATGCAAATAGCTAATTATATGCCAAAACGATATCACTCATTAAACCAAGTGTATTATTCCAATTTGTTCACAAGAAAACCACTGGGAAAAAGGTCATACTTGATGCGCCACATTTTGGGATCAAAAGGTTCAAAGTGGGGTCATCTAGGGGTCCAAATATAAAAGAAAGCTTAATTGACCTAAATAGCTATATGTCATCTTGGTAGGCATCACTGAAAAGTGAAAAAGAGTCCACAGTGTGACATCGCTCCGTGAGCCATCGTTAAGGGGTCAAAGGTCAAAATACAAAAAATATCTTGAAAGAAAAGTTGTTTACATTGCTAGAATACCTATGTCCTCTTGTAAGGCTAAAGTTCACACTCAACGACAAAGGAATAAAGTTACATGGTAATTGTGCTGCATCTGGGAAAAACTTGATTATCCATGTACCACTGTCATTTGCAAGTCTTGTTACTCTAACCAACAACTGACGCACATCAACCTGACTGGCATAGTATCCTGGAGTCGTCTAGTTGTTATATTATGTTACTTAGATTAATTCATTATTTGTTGCTAATGTATAAGTTTAACTCATTCAAAGTGAAATAAATCAGAAATAGTGACTAAATCTGTGGGGCCTGTAACAAGAATTGGGTCAAAGGTCACATGGACAGGCAAGTGTCACCGCAGATATACTAGTGCTTTCTAAGCACAATCGATTTCTAGTTTTATCCTGGGCGCCGCCCTGGGCCTCTCAATCATGGTTACTATAGGGAGAGTCGTGTAATGCCGAACGCGGGGTAATCCCGCAACGCGATTTCACTATATTGCTTGAAAAGGAGGGAGACCGTGTTAACACCCTATGGTGTTAGCTGCCTGTGGACTTAATTCAAATGTAACTGACCAATATGGAAACTCGCGTACATTCGCCGAGAATACAAAAACACTTTTTAGTGAAACTGAAGATTCACTGAACATATATTTTTGGAGGGACATAATCACATTACAAGAAGAGGAAAGAAAGGGGTTTATAGGTTGTATATAGGACTAGGGGTCCTTCTAATAAAAATCATGTACAACTGGGGGCACGTCCATGGATTAAGTTATGTAAGGGAGAGATTGACTAACATTC
The DNA here is from genome assembly GCA_023653785.1 of Ophioderma brevispina. Classification (NCBI taxonomy): domain Eukaryota; kingdom Metazoa; phylum Echinodermata; class Ophiuroidea; order Amphilepidida; family Ophiodermatidae; genus Ophioderma; species Ophioderma brevispina. The sequence continues at coordinate 13,891 of JAMKCH010032757.1, forward strand.
ACCTGGTTGGGGGGTAGTAATAACGAACGACCCGTTTCCACTGGCAACCCAATTATAGGTGTGGTCCATCTCATTACATAATTTTGAAACTCTCATCGAGCTTTCAATATACATTATTATCATAACTTTAGGTTGCAAGAAACAAAATCTAGTTTGGTCCCCAAAGTGGCTGACATTGAAAAACCACGTTCTGCATTAGCCGCGAGAGGTGTCGGTTAATCCCGAACGACGCCATTATTTTGTTTTGTCATTAACTTCTTCTAACCGGGTGAGTTTAAGAAAAACATGTGTATAGTTAGGTTTTGCTACCACTTTTTATTATTGATCTGGTTGAAGCTTCCCAATATTGTTTTACATGAACGTATGGCTCAATCGAATGGTGTTCGCATTACCCGACTACCCTACTGGGTGGCATCAGGAATATACCAAACATCATCAAATTTCGTGCTGTGTACTATAGAGCCTCCAACTTACTGATTTGATTTTATAACCACTACATTTACTCGGGCGGTGTGTCATTTACTTTGAATTTTTCAAATCCGTCGTTTTTATTATGATTCAAAGTTTTAAATTTGAGACTGCCATATGCATAGATATATTACCCCAGCAGAACAAACATCTTACAACAAAGTGTGAATATCCCCAGTTCAATTAGGAGGGGTAGTGCAAACAGTTGCAAATTATTTTACAATACATATTAATATATATTGTTAGCATGACGTGAGGGCCTTATAATGCATGATTCTAGCAGAATCTATTGACGAAGCGAAAACTCAATTCAAGGCACGCGAGGATCAAGTAAAATGATACAACCCAAGAAAGTAAAGTGGGGTGGGTAATAGCCTCAACGCCAGAAGAAAGAGAGAGGTCCGGGTTCAGACCGTGTTTGTATTTTTCGTCTTTATTTAGTTCTGTGCTCGCCAGTTCTCTGAGTTATATATAACAATACACATATTATAAGAAACATTCAAATATGACCACTACTACAGTTGCTCTTAAAATCCTCTAACAATAGCCAACGGCACATGTCCTGTAAATATGGCCAGTGGCATCTGCAAACCGATGGTGCGCCTTTTGGCGGGAATGCGGGCTTGCGTTTGAAATGTACTGAAGGATTTTGTAGCGAAGACCAATTCCTCAGTTGATAGGTTCATTATTCTATTGTGAGGATGAGAAGAATGAAAAGTTTTATGGTTTTACACAAAGGCCGACTCTCTCGGACTAAAAAGCGGGACCAATACGGACCAAAAATATGCATTTTCATCACTATTTCCTTCGGGGAATTAAACCAATTTCAGCCTAAAATTTCAGCCAAATTTAAGTGCATTTGTCAAGTCAGGCTTTAATTGGAGCAAATTACGGGCATGACTTACAAATTTTGCCCCCTTTGCGGTAGACTGGGAATTTTGCCACATCTGGATGGAATGAACTGTCTACGGTCAGCCCAGTTTAAGATTACCCCTAAATGTCTTGAAAGTATCACTGACCTATTGCATTTAATCCTGTCGCTCATCATTTAGCTAACTGTTAAAAAAAGCACTATTTACTAAACCACATGCCAAAATAACCTATCGCTTTATACCCACTTAATTCAACAAACACAGAGTAAGCGGTTAAATAAATTTGCGGTGATGCGGAAACAACATGTTACTTTTGGAGCAATGAACCGATACAGTCAAGTCAATCGAGAAAATTAAAACTGAAATCGGCACCCCACAGCAGACACATTAGATTGTTGGGAAAGAGTTTAAACAGCACTGATGAGCTATTCTAATTGACAAAATTAAGGGTTCGTTTATCCATGCAGGCAGACGATGATTTTAGCCAGCCCCACGTTGAATTGCACTCAGGCGGATACAGTCCGCCCGCTATTGAAAAAAGTCAACTTAATCAGCATTGCAGACGTATTAGATGCTATTGGGAAGAGTGTTTGAACAGGACTGATGCGTTTATCTTAGACAAAAATATTCAGGGTTACTTATCCACTGCAGGCAGCAAGACCCCGCAAATCCCAGGAGCATTGCACCCTTTGACTCTATTGAAATTAAACAGAACAAGAAATGGTTTAAAGTTGCCTCTTTGGAGAGAAAGAACCTAAAACCCTGGCCTTAAAAAATGATCTCTAAAGAACTAAAAGATTCCATAAACATGAGACAGAACTGATTTTGGTCATATTAAAGAACCTTTTTTGATTAATTTTTCAAAAAACATTTTATTGAGTTCAAGAGAAGAGAGAGAGAGAGAAGAGAGAGGTTCTTTAAAACCTTTAAAAGGTTTCAGGGACATTTGAAGAACAAAAAAAAAGTTCTTGAAGAACCGAAAGTTCTTCATAGAACCCAAAATGGTTGTATCATGTTTTAGAACCTTTTTGGTTCCTAAAGAACCCTGAGAGGACAACTTTATCACCATTTTTTCTTAGTGTTCCTAATGTTCAAAACAGCTCAATGCTTAAGGAAGAATTTGGAGATGAATGCAACAGCCTTAAAGGTCACCTCAAAACTGTTCCCAGCCTTTATTGTTTGTTTTCAAATGTTGTTTTCAAAATATACAAAGAACATACAATTTGTTTTCTGGTGTAGGAACCTCGCTTGCTAAGAATGGATTCCCCTATACTTTCAATAAAGTTGCACAAAAACTTGTAAGTTTTTAATGATGGTGTGTGGTGTGTAGGGGGGGGGGAAGGTGCATAGGTGGGGGGAGGGTAGGTGGAAGGGTGGTGGGGTAGGTGGGTAAGTAGGGGAGTGGGTGGGGTAGGTTTGGGTAGGTAGGTTGGCAGTTGATGCCCAAGATTAATACATTTTCTATATGAGGAAAAAAATATTAGTGATATAAATCAAACATGAAAACATACTATTTTCTTTCATATACAGCAAAATTTCTAGCAAAAATATCACTGTTAATATCTCTCACAAAGGCTAACTTTACCTGTGAAGTCCCCCAGAAAAAAATTGTGTTTTAATATTAGTGCAAAAGATTGTCTCTAAAATAAATCTCTAAAATTAAAATAACAATTTGTGAAAATGAGGGAAGAGTCACTGTTTTTTTAACATCGGCGTGATAACAAAATCACGAAGCACAACACAACAACAATATCAAAAGTTATAAGAAGAGTGAGAAAATACGGGGAAACAAAGGACCCGCAGTTCGTAATTTTCCTGGCCTCCCCTTTACTCCCCCGCCCTGTCCCCTGCCTGCCCTCCCAACTTTTTCTCCTTTCCACCCGCACTTCTCACCGCGCCTCCTTCCTACCCGTTGTTTCTCCTACTCTCCTCTTCTCCCTCTTTTCGACTCCGCTCCCAACTTTATCTTTTCACATTCTATCAACCCTCCTTCTTATCCTATTGCCTCTTGAACAATTTTCCACAAGAATGACTTGTGCTTAGGGATGTATTATAATCCATACTCCCTGAATGTTATTAGCAGTGAACATTATAGGTCTGGGAAGAAAAGCCTGAACTATTCAAACATTCTTAACCAGGGGGGTAGCCAGAATGGGGGGACGGGGGCTTTGGGTTGAAAATGTCGGTATGATTTTAAGATGAGAAAAATCATGCTTAATTCAGCATTTATTTTTACACTTTTTACCCCCTCCATAGGGACAGCTTTATCCCAAGACTATCTTGCAATATATACACATGTGGGAAAAAGCATTGAATAACCTTGAGAGGAGGCGGCATTTGCATTAGTATTTTTTAAAGACACATCAAACACTATCGTGTCAGTTTAGTGTCATGAAGATACTTATCAATTCGAATACATGTTGGGGAAAAAGGCCAGTTACGAAGACAGGAGGGAGGGAAAACGAGAGTAACCCGGAGAAACGAAAACTGCAGGCGAGTAAGTAAAAGACTGGAAACCAAAAGATGCTCATGAATCGCAGGCAACAAACCACGGTCGAACCTGGGACCACACGCAATGGCAGATCCAGGATTCAAAAAAAATATTTTTTTTTTTTTTTTTTTTTTTTTTTTTTTTTTAAACAAAATGGTTTTAAAATTAAACCTTATAAGCTGTATACTTGGGTGTTATTTTTAATCTATTGGATTACTTTTAAACTTTTACGATTTAATTTGTTTAACTCATTTAAGATTCAATTTCAAAAATATAGATTAACTTTTAATCGTAAGAGAATTAAAAGTTAATCTATAGGATTTATTTTAAATCTTAGTTATGATTGGTCACTCCTCACAATCCGTATTGGATTTAATTTCATGGATTAATATTTTAATCTTGCAATGATGTGTGCGCAGCAGTACGCACTAATGGAAATGCGCAAAGAACAAAGGCTTTTAATCTTCGCATTAGGATAATGCGACCAGGATTAAGAAGAATTGTTCTTGGATATTCTCCTAATGCGTACTGTGCGCACACATCAGTGCAAGATTTAAACTATTAATCCATTGAAAAGTCAATACATATGGATTGTTTGAGGAGTGACCAATTCTCAACGATTAAAATAAATGATAGATTAACTTTTAAATCATAAGATTTAAAAGTTAATCTATTAGTTTGACATTTAACTTAAAAACGGAGTTAAAAATTGTAATCATAAAAAGTTAAAAGTAATGTATGAGATAAAAAGTTTAAAACCCAAGTATAAAAAGCCTATAAAGGTTTGAATTTTCAGGCGGTGAAGGTCCTAATATTTCATTACTGAAGTTGGGATTTAGAGGTGGCGAAATATGAAGTTAGACCAATGGCGACATATCCGCTAAAATCGACTCAGTTGGCCATTCAAGTACTTTAATCTACCAAAAGACCTCAACACCTTTTGGATATAGATAGCGAAAACCCGGGGGGGGTGCTATTTTGGCAACTTTTCTCATCCAACAAAGATGTTGGATGAAGAAATTTTAAGAAAAAACACTTGAAAATTTAAATATTTTTAGGGATTTTAGTTTCAAATGTGCCGTTGCCTTCATCTCTTCCGTCAAGCAGACCACAAGTAGTTGTTTCTGGGAGAGGTTTTAAAGTAGCGTAGTGGAGGTTTTGTTACAGAGATGGAATAGTATATTTAGCTCCGTCACCATTGAAGATGGTTCCCGAGCCGGGGGTAGTTGCGATTTTGTTGAAGCAAGGCTGGGCTGGCTAGGCGTGGCATGCACTGATGATTGTGATGATCACGTATTGTGTATTGTGCGTCGTGATTGTAAAAATGGTACTTACTAGTTCAAAGTTATACCATATACCCATGATACATGTTTTTCTGTCAAAATGTCATATATGCTCACCACATCACGTACTGGGGCTATCTTACCGAGCGGATCAATGTGGCAAGTGGCTTGCATTGGTGTATTACATACATAGGAGTATCGTGTTGTTTACTGCACATGCACAGCCCACACGTATACTCTGTTCGGTTCTTGAGTCATTGAGGGTGAGTATACGAATGACGGACTCTGCATTCGCTTTAGCATTTCGATTGTGCTGCCTTTATTCAGTGAGTTTGTTGCACTGGGAAAGGGCCAGCGCATGCATTTTAGGGTGCAAAACCTAACGGCCGCCAGTGACGTCACCCTCAACTTGAGATCGAAATATAGGGAGTGCGGGTAGGAACACGCGTCTCTCGCGGTTTCTATTGCTTCACACAGTGTCACGCCTAATAACGCGCGATTCCATTATGACTAACGTTGCAGAACTTACCGATTTAGATTTGATTTGTCGCAACACATGCTGTAAGGGCATGAAAATGTGCATCGTGTGGACAGTCCAACGCCACGTTACAAACACTGGATCATTGGAAGTACACATACATTGATGCGGATCTGTGGTGCCCTGTGTAGATAGCCCCACTGTATTGTTTCGGTCTTACATTCCTCTGTGAAAATTGACATCTGGATTGTCTGGAAATCGCTAGTGTTACGTCTACGCCTGTTATGACATGATTTGAAGCAATCGGTTGTAGATTGAGTGGTGGACGCGTGGGGCGTGCGCACGACGCTTGTGGAGAGTTTCAGGAGTTTAGAACAGCAGGACTAGTCCGGACTCAATTACGAGTTCGAGTCACTCAAGACTTGGACTCATGCTCGGGGTGGACCGGGACTCGGGTCCTATGGACTCGAACCTCAGGAGGCCCCATGCCATGGACTCGATTCGCCGCAGACTCAGAGCTGCTGGACTCGGACTCAATTGAAACCCAGTGGACTCTGACATTCAAACAAAACTTACAACACACATCTATCTCCCCAATACTGGCAATACTAGTAGTTGAGTGATCACCAGATACCATGATTCGTTTACATGCCGCAATCTTCTAAAATATGATAAATATTCTTCGTCGACAAACTTATTGACATCAGATGACCATGATATTAAATAGTCCAGATGCACATTCTCCACTTATTTTGTTGATATGCTCCAAAAATCAGAAAAAGTCAAAGATAAATGGGAACTGAATAGATGATGTATGTTATGTTTACATACAATCAATGCACGAGCAAGCATGAAATAGGGCGGTTCAACGCCAGAAGAGACGTTGCGGAAAAGCGTGTGAAAATCGTACTCGCGTGGAGTTGTTTAATAGCTGATTGAAGGGCCACGCTACGAGCTCTCTTTAGCAGCTTAATTGATACTGGCATGCGCATAAACAAAATTGTGTAGCCTGTCAAGAAGTGGTCGCAGTTGACCGAATTGCTGAGATTCATGACCTTCACCGCCTGGATTGAAACCATTTTCGACTTATTTTTAAAATCTAAGTAAGATTTAGATTTTCTTAAAACTTTAAGATTTACTTTTTAAATCCCTGTAATTTAGAGTGTGCGCTAACCCGACCCCACTGAAAAACCTTGAAATAATACCCTAATGATAATAGGGGGAGTTTTTATGCCAATCCCATAATTCATTGCAAGCGGTTAGAATTGCCTCTACTATACGCTGTTATTTTCAGGAGGGTGACATAATGAACATTTCTTCATAACAACAAACCAACCAAACAACATCAGAATCAACTGGAAATTTTTGGATATAAACCTTTTGAAAAATATTGCTTGTTACTACCTGAAATCAGTTCATGACATGTAATATTTTGGAGGCACAAGTTGCCTCGACGATATCAATGCTTATTCTCACTTTTAAAAGTTTGGGTGCCCCAGAGATGGATCCAATTACATGTATTTTTTTGTACTGGAATACAATATTTCTTGTAATATCGACATATTTGTCAAAAATCTGCCATATATGATTATTGATGAGGTCAATTTCAACTGTCATAGTCTTCTGCAGATTTTTCACCCTTGGATTTCAATATATTAATCTTGTGACATTTTAACTGGATTGTCAGATATCTAAAGGAAAGAAATGCTGGAAAAGCAATTACACAAATATCAGAGGAATCAAGCCTCATATGTATGCCTTAATAACCCCAGCTTGAGATAACATTAAGAAGGCAACCAGGCAAGATTGTTAACATCGGTTTTTGTGCCGTCTGACTTGAAGGTTTGGCAATTAGGATTACTGGGTGGTTATGTATCTGTTTGTTGTGTTCAACCACCAACGGTGCTTATGTGAACATCTTTTTCGAGATACTGAGTAGGTAGTTTCCTGTAAAAAAATTAAACGGAATATACAGTGTCTAATTCAGCCAGACTTCAAACTGTTGCAAAAACACATACAAAATTATTAAAATGAAATTTGTGCAATGCTGCACACATCTCTGTTTTTCTTTAATAATTTTTAAATTAGAAATTAGTTTTACTATTGAAACCAAGGGGGTGAAACGCCATTCACAACCAGTCGTCCGTGCTGTTCGCTGAAAGTTTGAGTATTGCACGGAATAATTATCAGTTGGGTGATTGTATTACACAATAATGTCAATTCGATACAACAATCAGCCAAAATATCGTTGTTGGATGTTGGGTGCTATGGGGTGGTTAATTTTGTCTACCCATGCCAAACACCGAATTTGAAAACGCCCACATCAGTGTCTTGATTTTTAAAATGTAAACCGCGCAATGAGACATCTTTTCACCCTAAGGCGCATGCATTATGAGAAAAAAGAGTATCTGAGCACAATGATCCAGGACATATTTTTACCCCTGGCCACCTCTAAAAATACAGTAATTTGTATCACTACGGATTAGGTATATGCCAAGCGGCACCCACAGTATGTGGAAGAGCGGGAGGCAGCCATTGCTTTCTATTGGTTGGTACTCTAGGTTTTCTTTGTGGTCGGCCAAACATGCGAGACGGTGAATTTCCTCAAGAACGTAACGTTTTGCCTATCTATCTATATAGAAAACCTCTTTGATTGAACTCATTAAGATTTTTTTTTTAAAATTGTAATTGTGTATAGCTTTTCTTTTGAATGAGTTTTTACTTTAAATTGGGAGAAGGGACTCCCTGCTGACATTTTGTAACAAAATACTTTCCATGTCTTCTGTGAGTGTGAAATGGTTCGTCCCATTTGACTTCCCTCCAGAAAGTTATTAATGACAAGCTACATGTCAACTATGATTTTAACCACTTTGATTACATGTTAAGAATTCCTAATGATTCATTTCTGTCTTTGTTATTTTTTATGTTGTAAATTTTACTTATATCAATTTAAGTTCCAGAATAATATCCCAATTGTTTTTGGCCTTTAAATTTTTTCTTTTTATGAAAAGGAAATTGGAATACTTAATTGCCAAAAAGAAAGGGAAAATGTCTCAACTTTACTTTTTTTTGTGTGTTTGTGTGCAATATGTTTTGCAAATAAAAGCATAGGACATTTAGTTCTATGGGAAAGATAACAAAAAATGTGCTTTTCTTTACTCCCTGCATTCCCGAAACTAAATTTTAAACAAATAATGAAAGCTTGGCTGAAAATACAAACTGGATGTGTGAGTTGACAGAAACTTTAAAATTACTTTACATGTGCCTAAAACAGTTACTTCGTTGACTTATAAGGTGGTGTTCCGGTTTATGTGGATTGTGTTCTCTCTACTTGATATGAGAGCCGTCACTTCCACAGAATCCCATCAAGTTACCGTGCGAAAACAAACTTGCGGTGTGATGGGTAAAATGCAATAATGATGTTGCAAAGGCCCTCTTCAATACTTGAATTGATGGTTAAACCACCACTAAAAACAGTGTTTTTTGTTGTATATCTTGGGAAAGAAATGGATTTGAGGGCGCAAAGTTTCAGGCGACATGAAAAAATACGGCCTTTCATCTGATATCAAAATAGGATACTACTTCCTGGTAATCAGGGGGTCCCCAAAATGAAGATCAAAAGACACACCTTAACTTCAGTGATGTTCTGAGTGACAAGAAGAAACTTTAAATTAATTCCATGTGCCTAAACAGTTACTTGTTCAGGATGTAAGTGGGCATATCATTGATTTCCTGGCTAATAGACTATTTGCTGCGAATACACGAATGCTCTCATTCGGTGCCCATTCCATCCGGGAATTATCCAGCCTCAAGTAGGCCAAAACATACGTTAGGGCCCGTAACGAAATACCAGAAACTTACCCTAAGTGCGTTGCCACTATAGTTGTGTAATCGTACGTCAGGTGACAAGTAGGGCCACAGTTTACGATCGAAAATATCACGGTTTTGTCGGGAATTTCAAACCCATTGCCTCGATTGTTTTTTGTTCCATAGATATTCTTCGACATTTTGTAAGATTACATTTTGCAGTGAAAAGGTACCTTATTATTGTAATTTTAGGGCAATGATTCGGCGACGCGATACGAACAACAAGTTTTTTTTGTAAACATGACCTCTGGTACAAGTTGCACGGATGGAAATGGGAACGAGATGAGATGCATTCGGGGATTGCGCAAATGTCTATTGGATCTGGCATGCCCCAGTGGCCAAATGCTTGTGCGCAATGCTAAACTTGTATGTGGGAATTGTCCAAAAAGGGTACGAAGGAGTTGAAGGGGTAAGCCCCCCCCCTACCAAAAAATGTGGTTTATGCTTAAAATATGTTGCTGAAATACATCACCTGATTTTTTTTTATTATTGGCCAAATTTCAGAAACCGAGAAATTTCTGAAGTCTCATCCCTGAACTTGTTTCCACCTCCAAAAGATCTACCTTGACATAACACTTGCTGCCATAAGTCAGTGTTATACACAATCGATACTTCAGAATGGTACTTCATAAATACAATAACACCAGTCAAAACACGTCCACATATATAATGCATATGAAAAAGGCGACGACATAACATCCTTCTTCCTGCGGCTTTTCCCCTCTTTGGAGCCAATTAGTAAATATTATCTGGTCTGAGTAGGACATGTTATGATAGATCTATGTTTGAATTTTACTTACTGGTCATATTTAATCAAGCATTCTATCAGAAGGGCTATTTCTTCCATTTTTAAATCTGGCCTTTTATTATGCCGTGCAGGGCCATTTCAATGTGCGATTAATCATTTTACCCTTCTTGATAAACAGTTTTAAAGCAATTCATGGTGCCAGTGGGTGTGTAAAATTACCTCACAGTCATTGTATCATGTGACTCGAACTTTAAAAGAAGGCCCAAACCATGACTGCTGAATGATGTAATCAAGCCAGGCTGATTTTGTTTCATCCGACAAAGATTGACTACCGGTTTTGGTGATTAAGGATTTGGTTGATTTGTCATGAACTGTGTTATATTAAAGAAGCTCCGGAATGTATGTCGCCCACATCACATACTGTCTATCGGACGAAATGCCTTTTCGAGAAAATCGCATTGAAATCTACCGGGAGATTCATGTTTGTACAATGGAATTAAACATTACAATTTATTTTTAATTGCATATGCAGAAAAATCTGAAGTTTAAGTTTTAACCTTGCTGAGTTGCAATTGTATTCCTGATCTAAAGGACAACGTCATAAGTTGTATGGCAACGCCCAAAAGTTTTTATTTTCACTACGACGATAATTTCACCGTTTATATTTCAATGCGTTCAGTTAGATCTCTATGTGAAACACGTCAAGTTCACGCACGAGGCAGATACTACGCACGAGATTCTGTATGTGAAAGCGTAAACAGCTCGTTTTCCAACAACGTTAATTATACGGCCTATTGAAATGTACGTGTAAAGGAAAAATAAAACAGTATGTGAAATCGCGATATGCAGTTTTGAGACCTCATTGATCAGAATTCTTAATAATATCTCAATAATTAGGTCACTTTCAAGATTGGAACTTTGTGACATGTATAGACCATTAAAAATTATACAGTACCGATGCAAAAATATCTCAAACAAGTAAAAAATTCAGATAATGGACAGTTAGTTGTGATGTGGCGATGGTCTTCTCGGCTGGTGTGATTATGTCAATAGATTGATTATTTCAGAGTCTCTAATTTTGAATTTTGAATTCATGTAAGTCAATCTTAGCAGGGTCCAGTATTCTCATACTGATCTAGTTTAGAACAGGAGATTGTCAAGTTTTTCTAAGAAACTTTGTTTAAAAAAATATATCGGAGGACCGGTGTACGTGCCAATTTCAAACAGACCAAAAGCAAGTACCTTAAATTTGTATGCTTACCGTATATTCTCTTAGGCCAAAAAAAAAATATTGTTGTCTCAAAGCTGACTGCGCGCGTTTGTGAAATTTCGCGGGTGGGTAAATTCAAACAAGTTATGCGGAAAACTTTTTTTGATTTTTTTTTCAAAAAAAAAAATTGGGTGAACTCCAATTTTTGTGAAATGTGAAAACTAAAACACCGATTCCAGCGATCTGCGCTCTTGGCATTGAACTGAGTTCATGCCTGCACTAGTCCGATTTCGCCGTATTTTGTCCGGTTTTTCCGTATGGCCCGAAAGTGCCTTAAAAAAGCTATGAGTATGATTTCTGAATATCTCGAGTGTGACTTTTACAAAATACAGAAACAGATTGAAAAAGAATTAATTTGCCAGAAATGTCCTTAGATATTTGATCAGTAAAGTTCTGAAATTTTGTCAATAATAACCCATTCTTTGATTATTAATATGTTTTCTTGAAATTGGCCAGCAACATCACAAAATTGGAAGGCAGTATCAAGTGATTTAAAAACCCCCGACTGAGATTCCCGACAATTTTCACTGTTAACAGCATTTGTTTTTGATGTTCCATTGAGAGCCAAATATGTATGGCATCAAGCACAGTTATTTTGTTTGTAAGAGGCTGTTTTGTCATTCGTGACCCGCGGACAGTATTTTCACCAACACTGGAAGGGTGAAGGTAATCTCCGTTTGCATGTCAATAGTTTTAGTCTGTATTTTAATATTTTCTACCACTTTTCATATTAACTCTTTCTTAATCATATGTTAGTTAGGACATTTCAATTTTATAAATCATCAATTTAGTTTTTGTGTTCTCATATTACTTGTAGTTGGATTGAAACATTATAAATGACAGTAATGAGAGTTGTGGACCACCTAACTGCACAGAACTGGAGCTTTGGGTCCAAACAGCCAATTAGTTTCCAGTGCCTTCCATGCAGGCAGACTGGCTTATGGATTTTTTGTTTATCTCCTACTTGGTAAAATACTGAAAAGGATAATATATAGATATATCATTGCCTTGATCAGTTTCCTAGGTGACCAACCAAACTGCCGGAGCTTTATTGAGTTTGGGTCAGTGCCACTTATCGTATAGTGTGTTTTGAAACAGAAAGAACTTTGTTATTTTGAGTGGGAGGGAGTTAGGAATTAAAAAAAAAAAAAAAAAAATGCGTTACTGGTTGTATCGCATTGTTTCAAAACACTCATCAGCTTTGAGACAATATATTTTTTTTTTTGCCTTACCTTAATTGTATTTGGGGGAAAATAATGGAAAAAGAGAAAAACCAAATAAACTTGACCAGATGTGTGTTTTCTTAGCTGAGTAAAAACCAAAATTCACAAAAGCTCTCAGAGAGATCTCATTCCGGCTTATCTAAACAACGCGTTGGAGTTGAAATACATCTCCAACTAGATCAACGACCAGTCTGTTTAGTTAGTCACACACATCTGATACATTTTAAGTTGCACACTGTGACCGTGGGAATGGAAACAAAAACTCAAGAAAAGCTCTCTTTAGTTTATATTGGTGTCATGAAAAAAATGACTGATACTGTGATTCAATGGCATGTATGAAATACCTGCTGTCATATTGCTCAAATTCTTAACTTAAAGGTGTTTGTTCCCGATTTTTGTGTACCACGTTTTCTATCTGATTTGAGAGCTTCGTATTGCATATACTTGCCACCAGTATCGTGGGACAACAAAACTTGCAGAGGTTAGTTTTGATAGTAGAACGATAATGCACATTCCAAGACCCTATTCGCTACTTGCTAACCATAAAACGCCAGATTTTGGTCTGTATCTTGAGAAGAAATTGGCTTGGTAGCTCACATGATTAATGAGAAAAAAATACGGCCCCTTCATCTGTACGCAAAATCGATCCTACTCCGGGTAAGTCAGGGGGTCCCAAAGACAATCGGAACAAGCACCTTTAACATGTCTGGAATAGGGACTGATCCGATTGTCCTCCAGGGTGGGAGTGGGGGGGTCTGGAATTCGCTGTGTGTACCCATGCCCGGGGTGGTCCCGGGTATGTTGAGGCGTGGGGGCAAGGTGATGCAGGATATCAGATCAGGTGTCGCACTGCGCAAAAGGGAGGTGTGGTCTGCGCACAGCTGTTTGAAAGTATTATTTGTTGTATGACAAAACTAGTATAAAAGAAAAAATATCTACGGCGACATACGTTTGACAACTAATAATAATAATAATGAATAATAACAGGTATTTGGTACGCATTCGCCGAAGCATATCATGGGTTTATACAATATTATACGCTATAACTAACTTCGATTTAGCCACTCAACTTCTATTCCAGTGTAAATTTTACAAAAAATTTCACTCTGGGCACATAGGATTTTTTTTCAAAATTCAAGTTAATTGTCCTTTTATGGAAATGTGCATATAGAGCTAGGGTGCGATAAAATACAAATTATGGACCTTCATAGATTATATGGCAAGATTCTCGAAATGGAGGTTTGTATGATTTCACAGAGGGTAATAAATAGGTCTTGTGCATCTCCCTAATTATATCAGTTGTCAAAATTGTGTTGCACTGCTTACAAATGTTCTAAAAAATAAAGAGGATGATTTGCACCGGGTCAAACAGCGTGTGGGGGACCCATGTGTCAGATCAGAAGTTGGAAAATTTTTGAAGAGACAGCACAACTGGCACAATGGGTTGCATACCTTTTCCCTAATTCCCTGCTTCCATGTGTGAGTTGAAATATGCAAAGATTACCCAAAAAAACAGGTTTCATACAATACTAATCAGTGAAAACAAAAAAAAAAAAACAGATAAAACACTCTTAGATGGTATGAACATTTGCTATTTGGAACGAACGTCGGAGATTCTGGCCCAAAATCATTGCTCCAGGACCCCTTGGACCAGTCTATTATCTCATAAGGCAGATATTCAATATTTGTCAATTTCCTCCACAAACTCTGATGTTTTTATGATTCAATTAGCCAACTCTAAAATTACAAATAAAAATTCATAATACTAAATTTTGTTCCTGGAGTGGGATCGAAACCCACAACCTTTTAGATAACGAACGAGGCGCCCACCAGAACTCGCAACGCAATCCGAGCCGGCAGGATCGTTCTTTTGTAAACTTCAATTAAACCTTAACGAGAAATAAAGCGCACATAATAATGAATAGCGGCCCTATGAGACGAGTTGAAAATATATGTCCTGGAGCATGATTTCGGGCCAAAATCTCCAAAATCATTGGAACTGTCCTACTTAAAGCCGGCGGGCACTGGCACTTCCAAGAAGAAATATGAAATTTCAATGCTTGCAATTGATAGTCTAGCCCATTGGAAGAATACAGATTATTTACACATAAAAATAAACTTCCTCCAAAACAATAGGGACATTATAAGGGGCTAAAGACATCCAGGTAATTTGGAGGCTAACTTTTAAATTTGCCGTAACATTAATCAACAATGTTCTATTCATGACTAGCATAGACTCTTACTCATTAATGTTAAAGCCACAGAGGTCACCGACCGGTCAAACAAGGTGCAGATCATGAGAATAATCAGCATGTTGTTTTCTTTGTGTTACATGTCATTTCCGCATCGTCTGCTAATTAATGTCGCTGGCGACAATTAATTATAAAATCGTTCTGTTTACCCATAAGCACGCTGAGTTGGGCTAATGTATATAATTTCCAACCATGCAAAAATACATTTTGAAAATCAGAGGTTGCACTATTTTCAAATGTTCCAGTGGTCCTCTTTCAAAAGAAGGCCATGTACCGTTTGTCATTTATCTATTATGGAAACCCAGCGCACTTATCCGATTGTTAAGTGTGTAAAACATAAATGGAAACTCAACACAGATGTTATTAACATCAACACAGATCTATTAAAGTGTGCAATTGATAGATTTCAAATACAGGTGTCCCAAAAATGTGAAAATTCTGATATTGCACTGGTGATAAAGCTTTCTATCAAATATCCCCCATCTGAAAGGATTAAGCTGATTTTTTTTTTTTTTTTTTTAATGTTCTTATTTTATTTTCTAATTTCCTATAGAGCCAAATATGAATTCAGCCTATGTTTATATATTGAATATAAGCAAATCAAAATCACCTTTTTTCTCTCTTTTAAACATTTCTGTAGCCAAATACAGGTATAGAAACTCTATTGAGGTGACTAATCTATATAATTAATATGACATAATTATTTGGGTACCTCAAAATCTCTTGTTTGGCCCTTTAATTGTAATTTTGGTCAGCTCCCTTATTTTCTCTGTGTGCTCATAATTTATCATTGTATTTTTTTCGCCTTATCAAATTAAGTTTCATACTTATGTTGTCATTTTGGTAATTTATTGCATGGTTGCCACACTAATTACATGCTCTAGTCTTAAGTGGCATCCACCTCTCTTGCAATATTATACTATGATTATTATCTAACCTATTTATTACAGCTTCTAATAATATCATGTCATATTTTTTTTTTTTTTTTTTTTTTTTTTTTTTTAATAAACCTGAAACCTGATGTTCTGCAGTATGCTTGCTGATGATGCTTCTTGATGACAAAATTCTCATTTCTTGCTGAAGAATCAAGAGTTATATTCCCTTTAAATTATACTATTCAAACGATTACTTTCAGTGCACAGTTCTTATCTGAAAATGCTTTAATTAATGTAAGTTTACACCCTGTACATCACAAATGCCACCACTTACACCCACCCACCCACCTCCACACAGCCCCATGGCACACACACACACGCACACAAGCGTGCACACGCGATGCCATTTCAATGAAACGGCTGTGCAACTGCACCAGTTGCCTTAAACAACAGAGCTAGAATTCTTCTACCCTGCAGCCCTACAAGTATCCCTTTAATATTTTCCCAAGGCAGTCCTTGTAATGATGCAGTGAACTCTGGGTCTCTCAAGGGTCCATTTTGTTGATTTTTGATGCCCTTTTCACCTAAGATTTCCACTTCGCGCGGTCATGATTTCTTAGCCGGTGAGCTAGGTTTACCAGCAAAATTATCACCAAAATGTGCTTGGCTCTGGAAGGAATTACAGCATGCATGTACCTAACGTGTAGCTTATTGGTGTATTATGCATGTCTGATTGTTTTAGGTGAAACGTAATCCACGTGCAGTGTTTGAATTCTAGCACGGTTTGGCATGTTGTGTGCGAGAAGGTCGGTAATTTCAATGTAGCTCCATGGGTGTATCTGTGTGCTCCCCGATGCACTTCTTTGAGTCAATTGGTTCTTGAAATGGTTCTCAGTCATTCAGTGACAGTTCAGGCGACACACTCACCTGAAGAACGCATTTCAAGAGCCACTGACCAAAGACTTGGCATAATAGTATAGTTCGATGGGAACTTCTGACAAAGGGCTATTGCACTTACAAAACATTTTTGAATTCACATGATGGGACTCCTTCTAGAGCCTGCTGTGTTTGTACGTGTTTTTGCTAGTCACTAAGACTTTTGTTATTTTGACTTTGCATGATGGGCCTTACACTGAGGTCATTTCTCAAGTCAAGAGACTAGCCTTGCTATTATACATATAGAATGCTGAAGTACAGTTGAGGGACAGAATTTTATGTATTCCATTTTCTGCATTCCATTGGGTGAGAAAAGATATGAAAAACATAGCCAACTGCACTTGCACTGCCTTTTTTAAGACAGCTCAGAAGAACATTGCTCTTTTGCATTTCCGGTTTTCCAGGTAGTAACTGAGAAGAACTACGGTACAATACGGTCGGTGGTTTGTTTGGTGGGTGGTTTGGTTGGTTTTGGTCAGTCATGTTTAACTGGAATTTTTTAAACCAAAAGTACCAGATTGGAATTCCTCATTCTGATGCAAAAAATCTAAACCTAAAAATATGACATACCATCCAAACAGCACCTAGACTGGCTGTATATTTAAGGTTACCTGTATCTTATTCAAGAATAAGCTTGTGTTGAACCAAAGTGCGCAAGTGAGAAAATTTCAACCCGTTACGGCACACTTCAGGAGTACATTAAAGGAAAAAAAGGGTCCACTCATGTAGGATAACGGTTTTAAACCGGGTTGAAAGTTCAAGACTCCCTTGAGAATTACCAGCCATAGTATTCGTAGAAGCCTAGTACCAAACTTGGATAAAATTTCCCGGCTCCTTCAACTATAGGTTTTTTAAGGTATTACAATCATTCAGTTAAAGATTGAAACAAAAATTACCAAAATTGATAAAGTAGACAGTAGGGTTGGATATTTAAATCTATGCAAAAACAGTAAAATTGCCCACCTTTGAGCTCTATTCCATAAGGTTGGATTCACTCAAAATTTATTTGTATCATCAGATAGCAATCACTCTAGGATTAGGATCCTGAGTACCCATGCCATATTTGATATTGATTGATGTTTTTTGACCATTGATTTAAAAAATCAGGAAATTTAAACAAAAATACCATTAGGGTTTAGGACACCCATATAAGAAAGAGTGGTCGTCTCTAATATGTGGCTTTTTGCCATAAATTTGAGTTTTTCATAAACTCTTTTGCCACATGGACTGCCCTGCAACAATGCAAGGTGCTATTTATTTGTATTCTATTCTATTACTAAAGATGTATTGTGTAAGGGTGTATGAAAGATATTCCCAAATTGTTTGCAAATTATGTTTGCGAGTGAAAAAAAAA
This sequence comes from Ophioderma brevispina, assembly GCA_023653785.1. NCBI lineage: Eukaryota > Metazoa > Echinodermata > Ophiuroidea > Amphilepidida > Ophiodermatidae > Ophioderma > Ophioderma brevispina. The sequence continues at coordinate 32,008 of JAMKCH010032757.1, forward strand.
GATTTATTGGTGTCTGGTCACTTGGAAACTGATGTGAGATTTTAGCCCTAGTCCAGTCTCTACAAACAACCCAGGTGACGTGCGTCAAGTTGTGTGCTTAAAAAACATCGCGGGATGGCTTCGTTCCTGCGGCACGAAGCGTCAAGGTTATTCTGTAACGAGGCCATTGTAGGCAATGGAAAAAGTACACGGTGATCAAAATTGCAAGAAACGGGGAGACTGCGATTTTGTTTGGTAAACGGACGTATCACATGGGGCAAAGAAATCTTGGGGAAAGTGGTCGTGTAAGATTGATTTTTGGATGGTTTCTGCCACTTGGGGTGTGGGACACTTTTTCACACAGGGTTAAGATTCCATGCCATTTTATTTCCCCATTTTTAGAGTGGCATTTGTTTAATCAAATGTCATTAAAGAAGTCATGGTTAGGTGGTTAAGTTTCGGTTGAGTTTGGATATAACTTAAAGAGAAAGCATGCGATAATGCAAGAGAATTTAAAAATGGGGGTGAAAATGCATTTGTTAGCTTTATATCAGGGAGAAGTGTAGTGGTCAGGGGCGTACCGACCAGGGGGGCAGGGGGGCAAGTGCCCCCCTGCTCAAAAACGGGACGATATGGACCCAAAATATCATGTTTTACATCTGTGTGCTGCTTTGTATTAGGATAACTTAATTAATCTTTACTTGAGCCAGTGGCTCTTGAAATGGTTCTTCAGTCTCAGGTGACAGTTATGCGACCACACTCAACCTGAAGAAACCATGTCAAGAGCCACCGACCAAAGATGGCTTAATAGTATGTTCGATGGGAACTTCTGACCAATGGCCTATTGCACTTACAATGTTTGAATTACATCGCATGGGAATCTCTTCTAGAGCCTGCTTGTGTTTTGGACGTGGTTGCTACAGTAACTAATCGACGTTGTAACGTTTGACTTTTGCATGATGGGCCTTCACTGATGTCCATTCTCAAGTAAGAGACTAGCTTGCTATCTATACTATATCAGAATCTGAAAGTTTCAAAAAGCTTGGGACACAGGAATTTTATGTATTCAATTGCTGATTTCATTTGGGTGAGAAAAAACTATGAAAAACCCCCCATAGCCAAACTGCACCTGACTGCCTTTTTTAAAGAACATGTCAGAAGGGACATTGTTTGATTGGTGACATTCATTTTTCCAGGTAGTAACTGAGAAAGACAAGTAAGGTTACAATAGTGGTTGGTTTGTTGGTGGGTGGTTGGTTGGCCCCTTATTCTCAGTCATTTTTAACTGGATTTAAAACTCAAAAAGTTACCAAATTGAAATTTATCAATTTGATGCAAAAAAATCTAAACCTAAAAATCTGACATACCATCCAAACAGCAATCTAGATGCCCTGTAGATTTAGTGTTACCTGTCTCTTTATTCAAATAATGCTGTGTTTGAACCCAACAAAGTTGCTGCATGCCAAGTGAGAAAAATGTTCTCACCGTTACGGCACTTTACCTTCAGAGTACATTGCAAGGAAAAAAGGGTCCACTCATGTAGGGACTAACCCTGGTTTAAACCCGGGGTTTTAAAGTTAGTGAGACCCCTTTGAGAATAACAGGCCATTAGATCGGTAGAAGGACTAGTACAAAACTTGGATACAAATTTCCCGGCCATTTCAACTATGGTTTTATAATGGTATTTACAATCATTTCAGTTTTTAAAAGATTTGAAACATAACAATTACCAAAATTGATTAAGTATGGAACATTTAGGTTGGATTTTAAACTCTGGCCAAAATTAAACGGTGAATAATTGCCCACCTTGACGCTCCACTGCCTCATAGTGGATTTCAATCAAAATTGATATTGTATCATCAGAGGAAGCAATCACTCTAGGATTAGGATCCTGAGTCACCACATTGCCATATTTGAATGTATTTGATGTTTTATTTGACCATTGATGTAAAAATCAGGAAATTTAAACAAAAAAATACCATTAGGTTTTATGGTGACACCTATAAGAAAGAGTGGGTTCGTCTCTAATATTTTGAGCTTTTTGCCATTTAAATTGCATGTCATTAATACGTTCTTTTGCCACATGGACTGCCCTGCAACAATCGCAGGTGCCTATTTTCTTTTAGTTATTTCTATTCTATTTATTAAAAGATGAATTGTGTAAGTTTGTATGCTAAGGATTTCCAAATTGTTGCCAAAAAATGTGTGAGAACGTGAAAAAAAAAATGATTATGGTTGTTTATGGTCATCTTGGAACTGATGTGAGATTTTATGCCTCTATCCCGTCTCTACAAACAAACACAGGTACGTGGTTTCAAGTTGTGTGCCTTTAAAACATCGCGGGCGGCTCTCGTTCCCTGCGGCACTGTAAGCGTCAAGTGTTATTCTGTAACGAGCAATGTATGGCACTTGGAAAATTACATGTAATCAAATTGCCACAACAACGGGGAGAATTGCGATTTTGTTGCGTAAAACGTGCACGTACACATGGGGTAAATGAAAATCTTGTGGAAAGCTGTCGTGTAAGATTGATTTGTGGCTTGGTTCTGCCACTTGCGTGTGGGTACACTTTTTGCACACATGGGGTAAGAAGATTCCCCCTTGCCCTTTATTTCCCCATTTTTTAGAGGTGGCATTTGTATTACTCATAAATGCATTAACAGTTTAAGGTCATGGTTAGGTGGTTAAGTTTGGATTTGAGTTTGGATACTAAACTTACTCAAGAGATAAGCACAGGGATACATGCAAGAAATTAAAAAAATGTGGAAAATGCATTTTTTTATTTTTTTAGATTATATATCCGGGATAAGTGGAGTGCGTACAGTGTGGGTAGTACCGAACAGGGGGGCCAGGGGGCAAGTTGCACCCTCTGGCTCAAAAAGCGGGACGATATACGTGGATCCAAAAATATTGCTTGTAATCCCTCTTTTTCGCGAATTTCAACCAATTTCAGCCTAAATTTGGGCAAATTAAAGTAAACTCGGCAATTTTCTGGCAAATTCAGATTAATTGGAGCAAAATCAACGACGAACATACGAATTTTTTACCCCTCTGGCGGGGAACGACTTGGAAAATTTGCCCCCTCTGGACGCGCTACCCGGCTATACGCCACTGCACGTGCGTCATTTTCCTAACTACTTTAAATTGAAGGGAACAAAAAGACTCCCATATAGAGAAAAATAATTATATAATTGTGAGGAAATTTGTCCATACCGTTTACTACCCCCAAAGAGAATTCTAAACTTAACATGATTGTGGTGTACACCAGTACAGAATACACAAGGAAAGGATCAATTATGTGTTGTGTTGAGGTCAACTGTTTAAGGTCAATGGGGGCACAATATAACACTTATTAAAATCTGGGATATTCACATGGAAAGGCTTTTTTGATCTCAAATTGGAATTTTATACAACATATAGAATTGTATAGAATAGGATAACCCTTAAACGTACTGCCTTGTCATTAATACACAAGCGGATTTCAAGCCAAGAACTTGCTGTTATTTTAGCACATCCTGCCCGCTAGTAACAAAAAATACCAAAATTACCCAAATTTCGAATGATTTTTCGGTTTTGTTTTTTTCTGTTTTGGATCAGCAATCGTGGCTTATTCCCTAAGATTATACTTTGGGTCCTAGGGCAATGCAATCTATCAAGAATAGTTTGTGTTTTCAAATCTACACTTTATGACATTGAAAAAATGCATTGCAATGCGTCCATTAGAAGCCTAGTCTTCGGTTCCGTAGCTTACCAAATGACCTGTGGTCAAGGGCCCATCTTAAAGAATGACCTGTAACTATCTGTGCAGAATTCACCAGGGTTGAAAGGGTTGAACAGGTTCTGTTCTCTTTCATATGAAAAAACACATCACAAATATATATTAATTACAATCACATATATGAATCCAATATTAATATGTGTAAAGCTCTGACTACAGAACGATTTCTAGAAGATGGGCGCCTTAATTTTCAACCATCAAGTTTTTTGCATATACATAATGCAGATATGCTTCCATTACTAATCACATATAAAATAGCTAAGCTCAACCTTTCATTGTTAATCCCTTGTCAGGTTTGACAATTTTTATGGTTTTGTTTCCCCTGTATTGTCAGAGTCATCTTTTAAATTATTTAATTGTCGTAAAATTATTAATTGTACAATGAGAAAATTATACAGCAAATTTATGTAAAAGAATAGATGATGTAATATATGACTTCCATATCCAGGATTACTGGAATAGAAGATGGATGCCATGTCTTTGAGTATTAGAGAGCAAAGCTTCATGGCCAATATTGAACACATCAATTCTCCCTAAACAGCCAGATCTTACTAACAGTGTAACCAAGAGCTTAGGCTACTCTATGTGTACTCTAGGCTCACTATAATCGGACTCCTCATGTGTGTTCTTGGTGACTGCCAATTCATCGTCTGCGGAATAAAAGCGCTCTGGAAGTGATTTTAGATTTAAAATTGTTTTTCTGTTTACATTAGGGCACTGATTTGGGCCTTTAATCCGCAGGTGAGGGCTAATGTATACAAAAACTTTACAACCATTGCAAAAAAATATCAACATTTGAAAAAACTTGAGAGTGCACTATTTTCAAAGTACTCCAAAAACCAAATGATTTCATTAAACCACAAGATTACACCGGCCACATTTGGGGGAATTATTTTGACTTGGAATGGTTATACATTCACTATGCATTCTAGAATATTTTGATTTCGATTCCAGAGTTGTGGAGGCATACACCCTCAGTTAGTACACCATGACTACTCATAAAAGGTTGACAAAAAAAAATATGCACCACTCTTGCACACCAAATGTCCTCTTTATTTAGTAAGTTTTAGCCATTTAAAGCTGTTATGTGTACACACTTAAGTTGAGTTTTATGCATAATATTTAACAACAGAGTATCATCATTGAAAAAAAAAAGCATGCAAGCTAAGTAATCTTCAAAAAGTTTGTAAGAGGGTGTCACTTATTTTCACTAAGATATTTTACAAAACATTGCCAAAATGGTGGTGATCTGTGTAATTTGTTGAAAATCATCCTAAAATTGGGGCCTCGGGTAGGAATCCATTTAAAATGGAATATTATTTATCTTTCATTAATATGCATTAGACTTGCATTGAATTTTCTTTTCTGACTCTTGATTCCCATGTCACCTCCCTGCCAAATTTTAAAATACCTCCTCTCCTCTAGGGAACCACACATACTTCCCCAGGCCCCTTCCCCGAGTTGTCACCACACTCTGCTAATAAAATATTAAAAATAGAGAAATCCTATAGCTCTCTTACACACCAAAAGTTGCCAGTAATTGACAAGCAAAACAGGAAAGTCACTTTAAGCTCTTAAATGGAACCAAGCTAAGTGGATTTTATGAACAGCACAAAACAACAAAGTAATGCGATAAGGGAGAAATTTAAGTAATCCTTAGAGGGATCACAAATGGGTGTCGTGCCCTCCGATTCCCGGAGGAACAAATTGCATCTTACGCATCTCGTATTCTGTCTCTTCCACCTGCACCAAAATGTGTTTGTGTATGCGCATCCCGTCCTAATCAATTGCATCATGATAGTGCTTTGGTGTCACTGTTATATACAGCCATCGGGCAAAGTGGGCAGCAGTACTTTAAAGTTTAAAATAACCTCTTTACTGAGTACTCGAGCTAAAGTTAGTATGTAATCATGTGTATAAGAGGTTACATAGCCTTCTGAAGATGATGTTATATAATAGCACAAGCCAAGGAAGGAAAAGTTCAATAAGATGCACATATAAATAGATTCTATTGAACTTGGTAAAAGGCAATGTGAATAATCAGGTTTGATTGTACTTGCTATGCAGTCATCAGTACAAAGGCGCCTACTTGGTTTTCTGTTTTTGAATTCAAGCGCATGGTCTCGCACACTTAATGACCACTCAAAGAAATTGACGAGTCGGTCCGAGTCAGAAATAGGAGCCTATCTATCACGCCGTGAAATACATCAGCTTCAAAGTTCTTGTCAAATGGCCGAGGAAATGGGCCACTCGGTAGTCGATGGCGTGCTCGGGTGGATTTTAAGGAGGTGGCACCCATTTTGACTGAGGCCTTTCATCACGCTTGTTTTGATAGATGTACAGGTGGAGCATAAGCCATTTAAATGGTTGCTATGGTTACGGATACTTTAACGAGAAAGATACCTCAAGACATAAATAAGCTGTCATGTGCATGTAAATTCTGATACTCCGATATAGGTACTAAGAACTTTAAGCATTTTGGTCTAGTGGCTTTTAGTTTGAGGTTATTAAGTGAACATCTTAAAGAGGAGTAGTTTCAAAAGTGGATTTACTTTAATGCATGTATGTCAGAATGCAAAAAAGCATAACTCAAAGAAAAAAATATCATTCACTCTGGATAGTAAGGCATACAAATGTGTGAAATGATGGCAAAGTTAGTCATTATGGTAGAAAAGGCATTTAGCACAATGATTAGGGAAACTACTTAACCCCCTGGCACTACCTATCTATAAACCATCATCTAAGCACTATTTTGATTGGTTACTTGGAAGGTAATAACATACAATTAGCAAATCAGAGATACTGTAAAAAATGTTGGTATGGTTTACACAGAGAAATAGAAGCACTATTTTGATTGGTTACTCAGAGGGCTATCTCATGTTGTGTCCTGTAA